>JACDJE010000940.1:15569-52700 GCA_016647715.1 Pavo muticus | reverse complement strand
TGACATTCCTGGGCGCTTGGGTAAGAGTCATGTGCAGCACCTCCTGAGAGAGCCATCTCCTTCGAGATAAGCCCACACAAAAGAGTGCTTCCCAGCCATTTATCGGCTATTAATCTGCGGCTTATCTCCCTTTCGTTGCCACTGGCCTTGTCCATCTGTGCTCTCCAGACAAAGGATTTCGTAACCCAGGCCCAAGACCTGTCCATCAGTGTTCTCCAGACAAAAGACTTCTCAACCTCTGGCCGGGGCTTGCCTGGACTTGTCCATCAGTGTTCCTCAGCAAACTTTGAGGCAATGGTATAAAAATAATAATCTCTTACAGCAGCCCAGAATACCTTTGGCCTTCCAGGCTGCAAACACACACTGCTGGCTCATGTGAAGCTTTTCATTCACTAGGACTCCCAAGTCCTTCTCAGTAGGGCTGCTCTCATTGAATTATTCTCCCAGTCTGTATTCGTATCTGGAATTGCCTTGACCCAAGTGCAACATCCTGGAATTGATAAACTCATTAGTTTTTCACATGTCCACTTTTCAAGACTAAGTCCATCTGGATGATGTCTCTTCATTATACTGTGTCAAATACATCACTCACCTTAGCATCATAGAATCATAGAATCACAAAATGGCTTGGGTTGGAAGGGACTCCAAGGATCATCACGTTCTAAGTCCCCTGCCACAGGCAGAGCCACCAACTTCCAGATCTGCTACTAGACCAGATTTCCAGGTCCCCATCAATAGAATCATAGAATCATAGAATCACAGAATTGCTCAGGTTGGAAAAGACCTTCAAGTTCATCAAGTCCAACCACAACCCAACCGTATTACCCTAACTCTAAAAACCCACTGCTAACCATGTCCCTGAGCACCACATCATTGAATGCATCCAATCTCCTTATCAACATTACTGGTAAAGATGTTAAATACGATTGGCCCCAGTACAAGAGTTCTTCACTTAGATAAGTTTCCTGCCTCCCCATTCAGCTTCTTGCGTGTCAGGATTGAGAACCCTTGTGCTTTAAGAAAAATATCTTTAAATGTCTCCCAACTCTCATTTGCTCCTTTATCTATGAGAACAATTTCCCAAAGGATTCAAAACACTAGTGCCCTAAACAGATGAATGTTTATCCTTCTGTAGTTCAGGGTATTCATTCTACATTTTATCTTTCCTATACCCTTGAGAATTCTACCAGGGCACAATCACCACAGCCCACACTACCTCCAACTTTGACCTCTCCAGTGAGATCTTCTCTGTTGGTAAGCAACAGAAACATCAATGCACTTCATGTGATTGACCTCCCTGTCACCTGTATAAGGAAGCTATCTTCTATGCGTTCCAATAGTCTCTTGGTATGCTTGTTATTTTTTGAGTTGTAAAGGGTCATTAAAGGTCACCTAGTCCAACTCCCCCGCAATGAATAGAGACATCTACAACTAGATCAGGTTCAGAGTCCCATCCAGACTATCTTGAATGTCTGCAGGGTTGGGTTGTCTACGCCCTCTTTGGGCAGCCTATTCAAGTTCTTCCCTACCCTTATCATAATATATATATTGAGTTATATATATTATATAGAGAGATTTAGATTGGATATAAGAAATATATATATCATATTNTTTACATTCAATAGGCAAAATATTTAATTTCTCATTGTTCAAATGAGGATCAGTATTCCTCAGAAACAGATGAAACTTATATGGGTATGAGAATTAACAGTTCTATATTCATGACTCAGAAATTACATTTACTAACCTTCAGAAATGAGGTTTTAGAGGCCCTATTAATGTGATTTGGAAAATGTAGACCTTTATCTGTAACGTGGCTGAAGGTTTTTTGTTGTTGTTGTTGTTGTTATTTTGTTTGTTTGTTTTTTGTCACTTGCTCCTTGCTCTCAGCAAAGCAGATTGACCTACACCTTTGCAGAGTTGGTGATTTCTGAACTAGTGATTCAATTAAGATTATACGTGACTAGTGTGTAGTAGTAACACTCACCTAAAATTTACTTTCCTATACTATTAGTGGAGAAAAAAAGATTAAACATATTTGCATTAAAAAGATTTTGTAGGTAAATCAACATCAAATAAAGTCATAAACTGTTTTCTTATCTATTATACATTCCTTAGCATTTATTTTCACGTTGTTTAAAAATGTAGAATGAAATTTAATTCCTTTTTCTCCCCCAGAGAGAGCAGAAAAACTCTCTTCAGCTACAGAAATATCTGGTAAACAGCTAATTGTAGAAGTAGAGCAATTGGTATTAAGAACATCAAATATAAAGAGAGATATTTTCAAAATTCCAAGAAGGGGTTGTAAAAGCATAAGATTTTTTTTTTTTTCTGTTGATGTCTCTTGCAAGAAATAAAGTGTTGACACTCATATAATGAAAATACTGTTACTGCATATCTGTCAGTTTAATGTTACCCTAGAGCTGCATTGTTGGATTTCATTACCTTTTGCAGTAAATAACATTTCTACTGTGAAAAAGTGAAAAATGAATTTCAGTAGAGCAGTTACCCTCCGCTTAGCAATCAGTATATTAAAGAAAGATCCTACAGGGAAGATAAGATTTATTTCATGCATTACTATAGAGTTAAGTAATCCATGCATGAAAAAGAAAATGGAACTAAAAGTTAAAAGGTTTACTAAATTGGTTATAGCAATGGTATGATTAAAGAAATATAATCTTTGGTATGGGAAGTTAGACCTGATTAGAGTAAAATGTCAGGGCTAATTCAAGACAGAATACTGGAAAACTTATAATTCTTTTCTTCATGTAATGAATGTATTTTGAACTTGGTAGCTCTGTGGCTTATGAACTACTTTTATACATGAAAGCTTAGGCAATATTTGTTGCCTCATCCATTTAAAATATATATACATATATATTTTTTAATAGACTACCCACAGCAGTCATATTTGAAATAGGTGCATAAATTACCACACAATATTAATCACCTCAATCTGACATTTTCAGTGAGTAACACTAGCAGCAAACAGGTGACCTTGAATATATATCACATATATCACATCTAATGCTATATTGCTTCCAAGACTAGCTAGTGAACATGTTCAATTTAGTGATGACTCTTGTTTGAAATAGAGTAAATCCTTACAGGTACATTTCTTTATTATCTTTGTTGCTACAATCTTTACAAATAGAAATGTTTATTCTTATTCCCATTGCTTATTGGAAATTTTCTGCTTTTTTTTTTCTCTTCTCTTCACAATGTTTTCCTGTAATTTGTGCATATATTTATGTCAGTGATGAATGAATGAATATGTCTTTCTCATTTCCCCTTCTCTTGATATTGTTATTCTAAGGAAACTGTAATGGTGGGTTAAGTACTTTGCACAGGAAACAAACTGATCTAAGATTTTGCTCTTAGATTTATGTTACCTCATATCCATGTGGCAAGTGTTTTGCTGGGTCTCTATTTAAATTTGCTTGCCAGAAGCTATGACTAAAAGACACTTGAACTGCAAGGTGTAAAGGTTTTGATATGCCAAATCAAGCTCAAATAGGCTTGGTTTAGAACTAGACAAATAGAATAAACTCTTAGTGTCAATCCAGATATGATGAAGTTCTCCTTGCATTTCCCTCTTTACACAAGGAATGTTACTGTGGTAGGTCTCTTCAAGGTAGGAAGCTGGCTTAGTTTCTTTCCATTGCAGAGACTTAGGACAGGACTGTCAGTGAGCATATCAGTTCAAAATGCCTCCTATCAGTCTCCCTGTCTGATTCCTGAATACTTCTCAGCCTGGCAATTTCATCTCGCAATCTGACTACCTGCTTAGTAAGTTATTGAGCAGAGCGTACTTGCACCATTAACACACTCTTCTGCCTTCAGGCCTTGGGGGCCTTTTCTGCAGTTCTCCACAATGGAAGGTCCAGGCAGCCCTTTCACTCCTCAGAAGGTCTATCTTGATGCATGCATTGCCCTGAGGAGGTTGCAATTCCCCAGTCTGGGTTTCTGCCTCAGCCTGGCCATTGAGGTGGGTTGTGGCCATATTTACCATGCCGGAAATTTATTAGCAGCTGTTCCCAGAAGAGAATATAGTAGGCTGCCCTTTACCCTCTCTGCACACCCTTCCTGCATGAACTCAGTTTCCCTGGTTATTCTGGCTATATCACTACTGAACTTCTCTGAGATACAGAAGAGAATGATAGAGCAACTGCATCACATTCAGTTTCCTCTGCACTAGAGGATAGAGTGACTGGTAAAGATGGACTTCTTGTCTCCTGAAAATGTCTTCTGAATGCACATATATAAAGATGATACAGAAGAAAAAGCTAAAGACCGATGGGTAGAAATCTTAAAGATTCATTTTTATTTCAGTCAGCTGAATGATAGCTCTTGTTTTGACTAAGGAATATCACATTATGTCTTCTGTTACAGATGAGAAAAAATAGTTTATTATTTTATATAAGAACTGCTATTCACACTCTAGTGCACGTTTGAAATTTATTTTATTTACTTTAGCAACTGCTGCTTATTACTTTGGGTTTTCTTCATGTACGTTCTTTTGTTTGTGTAACAGTATGAGACCCAAACCGTTTGTACACTTTTCTTTGCTGTGAATTTACTAAGCGTGGCAGTACTAGTATCTTTTTTTAATGCTAATAGGACTGTACAAAGGAAAAAGAAAGGAAAGAAAGGAAAGAGAAGGGAAGGAAAGGGAGGGGAAGGGGATAAAAATGAAATCTTTTTGTGCATACACAGATTCTTCCCTTTATTTCTTCTTTTTCAAGTCTGTTATAAGACTGGGTTGATCAAAGCAGTAAAACCTAAGTACAGAAGATCGGATGTACAGAAGGAGGAAAAGTCTGTTGTAGACAATGGTTCTTGCCATTTTAAAAAGGAAATTCTGCCTGTGTTGAATTCACTGTGATAAATATGAAAGTTATTCGTTAAGCAGTAAGGCATTACCAATGAACCTTAACCACATCACCTTTTCTGTTGCATTTAAACCAGCAATGAGAGATTAATCCACATCCTCCATTAGATACAGCTTCTGTAAAAGTCCATGGATGTTTCCTCAAGATATGGACATCTCAGTTCACCAGACCTTAACATGTCCTAGTAGTACACTGAGAGCATTATTTAGAAGCAGTTAGTACATTTGACCTAGGAACTATATGAAGATTTCCTTGACTTAGTTCCCCCCAGACATGATCAAGTATCAAAAGCCAAGAATTGGTTGGCCTTGTTCCCATTTATCAGTTGCAGGCTTTTGGCTAAAGTCTCTGACTAGCATGAAGCTTAGGCAGTGTGCTTTCACACATATTCTAATCTGGAAGGCAGCCCACACAAATGATGGAAGACTGAGCAACTGAATGTATTCATAGGAAACATGGAAATACAGAGTAACTGTCTCCAAGGACTCTGAAAAGTAAAGCATGAAGATGAGTATTTTTTTTAAATGTACTCTGGATTTTCCTTTCTGATCAAATATTCGGACATGATGGCAAGTTATTTCAGAGAAAACTTTTCCTTGAAAGTTTCATATTCTGATCTTCCATCATGTTAAAAAATTATTTAAGTCCCACTCCAGTTTAGCAATATGATTTCTTTAAACAATAACTTGTTTCCTGAAAGGAAATACAGCACATAAGGCTATTTTGCATCAAGTGTCTCCATTTCTTTGAAGAATTCAGTGGACTCCAAGGTAATGAATTCCTTCACGTTGAAGAATATCTCCATTCACCAGAAAGAATGACTTTGACACTTCCATGGATATAGACTCTCTCAATAAATTGCTATGCAATGGAAAATATCCTATTGCCAAAGCTGAAATTTTACAAGCAGAATAATAATAACAATAACAATAATTTAAAAAATCCCATAACCTTTATTTTTATTTTTTTCTCAATTTATGAGACCAAGAAAAAATAGTATTATTTTTTTAATCCGAATCTGCTGGACAATTTTATTGACTATTTTGTTCACTTGTGGACCTCAGAAGATAACCAACAGATTAAAAACGTATTCACATGTGAAACTGATTCTTTGTAAAAATCAGTCAGTGATTTGAATCATTAAGTACACCATAACTGTATCCAAGAAATTTCTCTTGATATAAGTGTCTTGTGCCACTCAGTGGGTTTCGAGGGAGGTGAATATTTTTCTGTCTCCTGAGTCACGCCTTCCTGTTCAGCAAGGGGTTGCTACCATGATGGAGTCATCCAAGACTCAGGAATAATGCACATTAATTTATTGAGAGCTTTCTTAACAACTCATAAGAACTACTTGGAAGTAAAATTAGCTAATTAGCTAATTACTATTAATGAGCATTACAGGCAAGAAAATTTTAGGCAGTGGCTACTACAAAGAGTAAAAGAATAAAAGAAGGTAAAGAGAAAAGATAGAAAATGGGAAAAGAGAGACAGACAGCAAAGCAAAGTGGTTCACCACTCCTAGATCCAGCGATGTCTTGGTGTCAGATCCTGATCTTAGTAGTGATCGGTCATTGCAGGTGGTGTTGCTCAGTTGAGGACTACTACCAATGGCAGTACAAACTTATTTATAAGTCCAAAGTGGTGGAGTCAGTTCTTTCTGGAGTGACAGCTTCTGGCTTTGGGATCTCAGCAGGATCTCCTTTGTTCCTATTTTCCAGGCCTTGCAAATTTAAGACAGCTGATAAGAGGAAGCAGGCAGAAGCCAACTTGTATCCCACCTTCACAGGATACAATGGTATCATCTCCCAGTCTCCCATTATCTGGAGTTTTTTGCTCCCAGGCCAAGTCTTCAGTCAATTAACACTACTGAACACTCTCTTTCGAAGGCAAATAGCTCCAAAGAAATGCTTTCAAATGCAAAAATTGTCCACAAAGTGATGTTGGTAGTCTCATGTTGATTTGATTACCAGTCTCAGACAATAAGTAGCAATAACTCTTGATATATTATAGTAGCTTTCCATGAAAGTGGAATATTACCAAAAAAAGTAATAAACAATCCTGGTCTCAGTATCTAGGAACTGGAAGTTTTATTTTGATATGGTTTTGCTTTTGTTTTCTCCTTTTTCTAAGATAAAAACATGTTGAGATCCAATTAATTCCAAACAAAACGGCACACACAGGAGAATTAAAAAATAAGGTGCATTGTAAGCATGAAATAAAACATCAAATGAGATCTATAAATGCAAGGAAACTCATATCCAGAAGAAAACTCCTTTACTTTGTTCTCATATATGTTATTGTACAGAGCCTCAACTCAAAATAGCTAGTGAAATTTGGATCAAAATTTGTTCTTTATAGCTCAAAAGAGTACACCTTGATAAAGCTGTTTGTTGTAACTGTCAATGAGAAATGTCAGTGGCACTCCTCAGATATTCAAAAAAAGCTGTGGAAAATACAGATGAAATACATGATCCTAAACTGGTCTGTGTTTGTAAAATTATAAATAAATAACACTCTCCTCTTCCAGGAATGAAATTAATCAATCAGTAATATGCTTCACATTCATAACCAAGCTGTATAGTGACAAAAATAGATTGATTTCCCTGCAGAGGTTGGCTGGCATGTTACTTTGCTGTAATTCATTAAGATAATAATTCATAAATATAATATATAACAACTTCTTTGAACTTTACCATCCTCTAATTTTGCCCTCCTGGTTTCTGTTTATTTACATCATGATCCTGTTCAAGAGAGTAATCAGCAAGTAGGATACAAAACCGCAAAATCTGGTTTCTAAAATGCCGTGCTGTATCTATAGATTTCACATGCAGGTATGAAAATGTTCTTAATCAGTGTCTTTTTTGAGAAAGCTGTAGAAAAAAACATATAGTTTTACAGGACTATATCTATTTATGTTTTGTGAGGAAGAAAAGCGTTAGAGATGATATGTAACTCTACTGTAAACTTCAGGACATCCTATCTCACAGAATCACAGAGTCACAGAATGGCAGATATTGGAAAGGATCTCTGTTGATCATGTGATCCAATGTTAGTGCTCAAGCAAGGCCACCTAAACTAGGCTGCCTGGGAATATGGACTTCTATGGATTGAAAGGAGTCTTAAAAATCATCTAGTTCCAATCCTCATTCAAGGAAGGGATGATTTCCATATATCAAGTTGCCAAAAGTCCATCCAGGCTAACCTTAAGCACATTCGAGAAAGCATCCACAGCTCCTCTGGACATCCTGTTCCAGTGCCTCACCACGCTCTGAGAAAAGAATTTCTTCCTAATATCAAACCTAAATCTCCCCTCTTTCAGTTTAAAGCCATTCCTCCTTGTCCTATCAGCATCAAACTGTGTAAAAAGTCAATCCTCCTCCTGATTATTATCTCCCTTCCAGTACTGGAAGGCCAGAATGAGGTCTCCCTGGAGACCTTCTCCTCCTCTCCTCCAAGCTAAGCAAGCCAAACTCCCTCAATCTTTCTTCATAGGAGAGGTGCTCCAGCCCTTTGATCTTCTTCATTGCACTCTTCTGGAACTGCTCCAACATCTTTCTTGTGCTACAGACCCCAGGCCTGGATGTAATACTCCAGGTGGTGCCTTTCAAGGGCAGAGTAGAGAGGAACAGTCATTTCTCTCTCCCTGCTGGCAGCCCCTCTTTTGTTGCAGCTGTCTCGCTCCAATTTATAGGAGGGAGATGAGGTTCTTTTAATGTATGTATACCCGACGTGAGATTAAGAAGCAACAGTTCAAGTGTTGGTCCAACCAGTTTATTACAAGTCCTAATTAGGGAGATGGGGAAGTGGAGGACGAATACTATTACTAATTAAGGTGATGGGGAAGGGAAGGTGGGCGATAGAAAAGATAGGAAAGGAGCAAGAATTGCATAAAGCGGGGATAGTCACCACCAGGATCCAGCAGAGGTCCCGCTGTTCGATGGTCCAGTGCAGAGGCTCAGGGGAGGAGGGCAGCAGCAGCGTGGCCAGTCTTAGGCAGCAAGACGGTGCAGGTACCGGGTAGGTCCGGGGAGAAGCTGCGGTGCAAGTCCTGGAGAAAGCAGCAGGTCTCCGGCAGCAGGCCCAGGAGAGTCCGTCAGCATGCAGATATTCCGTAGGGAGGAATCTGATGGCAGACACCTTTCTTCTNAAAAAAAAAGACTAATCTGTTAAAATATTTTCTATTGGTTTTGAGACGCAATTTACACAGAGAGGAATAGAAAACAGCAGCTGAATTCATTGTATAAATCCTAATCTAGCACATACTTCCATGTGAAAGATCAGATGGTGTACTGTCTTGCTCCAATTTATAGGAGGGAGAAGAGGTTCTTTTTGATATATGTATACCTGATGGTGAGATTAAGATACAACGGGTCAAATGTTAGCCCAACCAGTTTATTACAAATCCTAGTCGCTTAGGGATATGGGGAAGGGAAGACGGGCGATAGAAAAGAGATAGGAAACAAAGAGCAAGGAGTCTTCATAGAAAGCAAGAGAGAGAGAGTCACCACCGTGGGTCCAGCGAGGTTTGTAGCAGGTCCGTTGTTCTCAGGAACTCGTCTGGTCACCGCGGGCAATGGGAGGAAGCCAGGAAGCTTTGCAGCAAGCAGGTCCCGGGGGGGGGGTTCTTCCAAAGAGGTTTTCCCCTCAGGGAATTCTTTGTCAAAGGTTTCTCTGCGAGTTCTTCTCTAAAATCCTTAGTTTAGTGAGGGCCTTTTTATCCCCCATTTCTCTGTTTTTTTTTCTTCTCTCTGTTAGTGTGACATACTTGGCCCAACAGATAAGCCAGCAGGGAGTGGTGCCTTCGTTGCCATGCACAAGCATTATCGCCTTTTGCAGTGGTCAGCTCCTTCAAGCCACACCCCCAAACAAGACTGCTTGTCCCACTTCTGCTTATCTTTACAATCATGAGCAGAGGTACTGTGGCACGGTGACACCTACCACTCGCCCCCCTAGATAATTTGCAGTTGTCAGTTAGAGTCTTATCATCAGAAAGGCCTCACGAAGTAAGTTTTGAGACAAAAAGGAAGAACAGTTTTGTTTTTCACATGTACACTTATAACTTATTTCACTGAGTAGATGGTTTACTTTCATTTAACACAATTAAATATCACCTAGAATTCTGTATAAGGTTCCATTTGAAATATGTTTCTAATATTTATTGGATTTTTCAATTTACTGCTTGTGATTATACTTTTCAAGGCTATAGATAAGCAATTTCTAAAATATATTCAGTCATTTTTCAAGTAATTTGTAAAAGGGTATATTTTATTATTCTGATTAGTATCTATTTTAGAAAAACAGATAATTGGCTGTAGAGGCTTCATAATGAACTGCAGTTCATTCAGAAATATTATTCAATTGAACAGCATTTTTATCAATATAATTAAAATGTTATTTGTACAGAAAAACAATAATGCATTTTATAAGAAAAAATACATATATGAGATAACTTTAAAGGTTATGTTCATCATATTTAAACTATCTTGTTATATTGCTATCATTTGTACAGAGGGAAGTCACTGTTTTAGATAGCATGCCTACCCCATGGACAATGTCAATAGACTGCACAGTGGTATTTAGGATATTCAAGTACTTACGCATATCTAGAGTATTCATATTTAACCACAAAACCTCTCAAAAAAGTAACTGAATATGCATTATCTCTGCATAGAAAATGAACAGCAATAAGTCAATCTTCTGTAACTGGGGACTTACAGTGAAGAAAACATGGTTAATAGTTGAAAACTGACAGAAAAGAAGAAAAAGAAAAAAAGGAACAAAACATTTAGGATGCTTTTGGATTCTTTATGCTTAAATCCACACCCAGGCAAAATAACTATTTCTGAGGTGTTCAGTTTTTAAGTTACATCTTTCTATTAATACTAAAAGTAAGATACACATTCTCCTAAAGTTCTGTATATTTCTTATTTCTGCTATTACTATTGTTATTTTTGGTAGTAATAGTAGTAGTAATAGTAGTAATAGTAGTACTATTTTCTTTTTTTTACGTAAGATACAGAGAAAATAAACCCAAAATACAAAGTGTTAGACGCTGGCATGTAGCCATTTGTATATCAACAGTAGTGGCTAGCCTTGATAAATTAAGAATGTCTTTGCTGCTTTTTATGTCAACCAACTCCCATACTTTTGGAACAGAAGTTAATGTTTTGAAATCTTAACTGCTTTGTAGAAGTGGCCTGTTGCAAAACTGTCTGTTAAGATTGCTCTACAGTAATCTTTTGTGAAAGCTATTTTGGAGGTAACACTGAAGACATTAACATGTGAAGTTTCTTTGAAATTGAAAGAGAACGTGATTTTGAACTTCAGGTGATAAAATTTTGATCTGATTTCATATCACACGTGATTCAAAATATTTACTATTCAAATCATATTACACAATGAATAGATCAAATCTGCCTTTCTATCACTGAATATCCGCCACCTACACCAGGGAAAAAATCCAAGGCCCCCTTGGAGTTACATCTGGCAAAGGAGATCAAGAACAAGAAGAGAAGCTTAAGTTTGTCAATAATGAAAGGATGAATAGGACTGCCAAGTAAGGTGGATGCCCTAAAAACAGAGGATGCTGAGAAGCTGGAAATACTGAACACCTTCTTTGCTTCGCCTTTTACTTCTGTGATTGCCCCTAGGAAATCCCAGACCCTGAACGTAAGAGAGAGAGTCTGGAGAAAGGAAGAGTTCCCTTTGTTTAAGGAGGGTCAGAGATTGTCTAGGCAAAATCAACACACGCAAATCAACAGGCTCTGATGGTATGCACCCATGAGAGCTGACAGATCTGGCAGAAATGATTGTCAAACTCCTCTCTATCATCTTTGAAAGGACTTAGAGAATAGGAGAGGTTCCTGATGACTGGAGGACAGACAAGATCATTCCCATCTTCAAAAAGGGCAAGAAAGATCTGGGCAACTATGGGCCAGCCAGCCTCACCTCCACCCCTGGGAAGGTGATAGAGTAAGTAGCTGGAAAGATAAAAGGTTATCATGAGCAGTCAACATGAATTTATCAAGGGGAAATCATGCTCAATCAACCTGGTAGCATTTTATACTATAATTACTGACTGAGTAGATAAGGGGTGTGCAGTGGATGTTGTGTACCTTGACTTCAGCAAAGCATTTGGCACTGTGTCCCACAACATCCATCTAAGAAGCTTAGGAAATATTGGATAGACGAGCAGACAGTGAGGTGAATTGAGAGGTGACTGACTGGCAGAGTTCAGAGTGTTGTGATCAGTGACGCAGCGTCTAGCTGGAGAGCTGCAATTAGATGGTGTTCCCCAGGAGCTGATACTGGCCCCATATTGTTCGATATCTTTATCAATGAACTGAATGAAGGGATGGAGTCCACCATGGTGAGGCCACAATTATGTATCCAATTATGTAAAAATGTATCCAGTTCTGGGCTTTTAAGTTCAAGAAAAATGGGAAAGTACGGAGAGAGTCCAGGAACAATTATTAGGGACCTGGAGCAACACACTTATGGGAAAAAGTTGAGAGACCTGGATCTGTTTAGCCTGAAAAAGAGAAGACTGAGAGGGGATCTTATCACCACGTATAAAAACCTAAAATTCAGGAGTCAAATGGATGGAGCCAGGCACTTCCAGTGCTGTGCAATGGCAGGGAAAGGGGCAAAGGGTACAAGCTTGAACACAGAAAATTCCATATGAACAGGAGGAAGAATTTTCTTACTGTCAGGGTGACACAGCACTGGAACAGGCTGCCCAGAGGTTTTGTGGGTCTCCTTCTCTGTAGATATTCAAAACCTGCCTGGATACTTTCCTGTGCAATCTACTGTAGGGAACCTTCTTTAGCAGGAGGCTTGTACTAGATGACTTCCAGAGGATCCTTCCAACCTCTATGATTTGGTGATTCTGTGATTCTGTAAACCATGTATTTTCATAACTTTAAGTGATTTAATTCCAAAGGAAAAAAAAAAATAATAATCAATTTTCATCATAGGAAAATTAGCACTGTAATTCTTGCAGAGGTAAAACTCATCTGCTTTTACTTCTTGTTCTTAAAAGGGTANTAAATCTCTCCTGTTTTTGCTAAAAAAACACTTCCACTTATTGTATCACAGCAGATCTTGCTAAAAAAAAATCTGTCCCCTTCTTTCTTATAGTGTCCCGTCAGATACTGAAATGACTGAAATGCTGCTACCAGGTCTCCCTGGAGCCTCTTCTTTTCCAGGCTGAACAGCCCTGATTCTCTCAGCCTGTCCTAATATAGGAGGCATTCCACCTCTTGGATCAGTTTTGTGGTCCTCCTCTGGACATGCTCTGAAAGGTCTACATCTCTCCTGTACAGAGGACTCCACAGCTGGATGTAGTACTAAAGATGAGGTGTCATCAGCACAGAGTAGAGGGGCAGAGTCATCTCCCTCAACCTTTTGATGCTTTCTGGGCTGTGAGGGCACATTGCTTGCTCATGTCCGGCTTGCCATCCACCAATATCCTTCCTGGCAGCACTGAGCTCAACTGTTTCATCCCTCAGCTGGTGTTGATATTGGGATTTGTCAAAACCCAGGTGCAAGACCTTGAACATGTCTTTGTTGAACCTCATGAGGTTCACCTGGGCCTGCTGGTTGAGCCTGTCTGTGTCTCTCTGGACACCTGAGAGGCTCCACTCATCACTGATCTCCATCCAAACACTGAGCCATTGACCACTATTCTTTGGAATTATCTTGAAAGCAGTCCCTCATTCATTAAACAGTCCACCCATTAAATGCATGTCTTTCCAATCTAGAGAGAAGGATTTTGTGGAGGACATGTGCCCATGTCAAAGGCCTTACTGAAGTCCAGATGGATGACATGTTTGTCTCTTCCCTTGTCTACTGACACAGATACATCATCAACCCAGGCCACTGGTTTGGTCAGACAGAACTTGCCTTTGGTCACCACGGCAACCATGCTGGTTGTCCCATGTTACCTCCCACTAGTCCATGTAACTTAACATAGCTTCCAGGAAGATCTTTCCTATGATCATCCCTGGCACAGAGATTAGGCTGACAGTTTGGTAGTTCCCTGGGTTGTTCTTCCTGCTCCTCTAAAAATGGTTGTGACAGTGCCTTTTTTCCAGTCACCGGAGACTTCACCTGACTGCCGTGACTTTTCAGTTGTCACTGAGAGTGGCTTGGGGACTATATTAACCAATTCCCTCAGAACTCTGAGATACATCTCATCGGGACCCACTGACTTATGGATGTTCAGGTTCTACAGGTGGTTGCGAACCTGATATTTGCTTACAGCAGGAGGGACATTACTCCTCTAGTCTCCACCTTTTGACCCATCCAGTTGAGGTATGTGTGAAGAGCAGTTGCAAATGAAGACTAAGGCTAACAGTTGTACAATTGTTGATTACCTCAGTCTTCTCCTTGTCCATTGTTACCAGCCCACCTGTGGTTTTCTCAAAGGGATAAAGATCTTCGTAGATTTTTCTTTTATGGTCGATGTACCTGTGGAAGATTTTCCTATTCTTCTTTGCACCCCTTGCCAACTCCAATTAGGCCATGACCTTCCTGACCTCATCACTACACAGCCTAGCCGCATCCCTACACTCCTCCCAGGGTACCTGTACAAACTTCCACAACATCTGTATTTTCTTTTTGCTCTCCAGTTTGACCATGAGATCCCAGTTCAGGCATAATGAATTTTGCCTTTCTTTCATGATTTTCTACACCTGGGGATAGAGAGCTCTTGTGCCCTAAGAAAAGCTTCCTTAAAGCTTTGCCAGCTCTGTTTTGCTTCCTTGTCCTTGAGGACAATTCCCCAGGGAGTTTTGTTTACTCACTTCCTAAAGTGAAGCTGATCTCCACCTCACCACAACCTTCCTTCAGGTAGTTGTAGAGAGTTAGAACATCTCCTCTGACCCTACTCTTCTCCAGAATAAACAATCCCAGTTCCTTCAACCACTCCTCATCAGATGTGCTCCAGATGCCCCACCAGCTTTGTTGCCCTTTCTGGACACACTCCAGGGCTTTGATGTCTTTATTGTAGGGAGGGACACAAGACTGAACAAAGTACTCAAGGTGCAGCCTCACCAGAGCTGGGTACAGGGAGATAATCACCACCCTGCTCCTGCTGACTACTCTGTTTCTGATACAAACCAGCATGCCATTGGCCTTCTTGGTCACCTGGCTGTACAGCTGGCTCCCGTTCAGCCAAGTGTCGAACAACAACTCCAGGTCTGTTTCCTCCACACGGTCTTCCAAATGCTCTGCTCCAGGCCTGTAGCCTGGGTTGTGACTAAAGTGCATGACCTGGCACATGCTCTTGTTGAACTTCATCCCATTGGCGCAGCTCATTAATCCAGCCTGTCCAGATTGCTCTGTAGGGCCTTTCTATTCCCGGGCAAACAAATACTTCCTCTCACTTTTGTGTCATCTACGAACTAACTGAAAGTACATACAATCCCCTCATCCAAGTCACTGATAAAGATATTATTACTACATGATCTCAAAGGTCCCTTCCAATCCAAACCATCCTATGATTCTATGATATTAAACAGGGCTGGCCCCAATACTGACTCTTGGGGAGCACCACTTATGACTGGCCACCAGTTGGGTTTAATTCCATTCACCACCACTCTCTGGGCCCAGCCCTCCAGCCAATTCCTTACCCAGCAAATAGTGTCTCTGTCCAAGCCATGGGCTGCCAGCTTCTTCGGGAGAACAGTGTGGGAGACAGTGTCAAAGGCTTTGCTGAAGTGTAGGTAGAAAAAGCAGGAGGAGTTGGAAATCACAGTGCAATCAGAATACTATGATCTAATTGTTATCTCAGAAATGTAATGGGATGATGCAGTTGAGGACCACAATATTTTTTGAAGAGATGGACAAGAAGGGGCAGATGAGAATGTCTGTGTTAAGAAATGGATAGATTACCAAGAGCTATCTGCAAGATACAGCCATAAACAAGACAAGACCTTGTGGATAAAAATAAGGGAACAGATCAATACAGTACATCCCGTGGTTGTTATCTACTACAAGCCACCCAGTGAAGGGGACCTTGTGGACAAGGTCTTCTTGTTTCAGCTACAAGAAGAATTGCACCCACAGGCTCTCATCCTGATGTAGCATTTCAACCACACAGATGTTTGACAGGAAAACACAACAGGCTGTAAGCAATACATGAGACTCCTGGAGTGCACTGACGACAGTTTCTTGGTTCAAGTATTAGACAAACCAACCAGAGGAGAAGCAGTGTTGGACCTGATGCTTATCAATGCAGATGCAACCATTAAAAAGTTGTAGCAACCATGTGCTGGTAGAATCTGTGATCTTGAGGATACAAGTGCAAGATCTTGCATCTGTGTCATGGCAATCATCACAATCAATAAAAGCTGGGGGTTGAAAGGATAGAGCATAACCCTGACAGAAAGGACTTGGGGGCAATGGTGGATGACAAGCTGGGCATGAATCAGCAGTATGCACTCACAGCCCAGAAAGCCAAACATCCTGGGCTGCATCAGAAGAAGTTTGGACAGCATGTTGAGGGAGGTGATCTTTCTTCTCTACTCTGTGCTGATGAGATCTCATCTGGAGTACTGTGCGCAGATGTGGAGTCCTCAGTACAGAAGAGATGTGAACCTGTTTGAGCATGTTCAGAAGAGGGCCACAACAATGATCCAAGGGATGGAACACCTCCCATATTAGGACCGGCTGAAAGAATCAGGGCTGTTCAGCCTGGGGAAGAAGAGGCTCCAGGAAGACCTAATAGCAGCCTTTCATTATCTAAGTCCTTCTAATTTTCTCCCTGCATAACCTCACAAAACCTTCGTAGTTCTCCTGAGTTGTCTTCAACTTCTTCCAAAGTTTATAGACATTTCTTCCTGAGGTCATCCAATCTGGTCTTCTCTGCCAGCTTCTCTTTTGCTGCATATAGTGACAGATTGCTCTTGTACCTTCAAGATTTAATTCTTGAAGAATATCTAGTCTTCCTGAGCTCCTTTGCCCTTCAGAACTGCCTAACAACTCTGTTAATCAGATCCCTAAACAGGTTAAATTCAGAGCTCCGATCCAATACAGCACTGTGGTTAACTGTCCTCTTTACTTCCTCAAGTATCAAGAACTCTGTCATCTTGTGACTGATGTGTCCAAGATTGCTTTCAACAACCATGTCAACCAGAAGACTTTCCTTGTTAATAAACAAAGGTCAAGTGGAGCACCTTCTTGGTGAGTTCCCTCACCACTTATGTCAGGATGCTGACATACAAGATTACAAGAATCTCCTAGTCTGTTTCTTCTCTTCTGCATTATATTTCCAGAAAATGTCTGGGAAGTTGTTGTTTCCCATGAAAATAAGTGCTAGTGATCATAAAACACTTATATGATATTTAATCTGCTTCTTCTTCCGGTTTGGGTGAGTCTATAACTTACTCCAACCGCAATATTTCCAATGTTGGGCTTTTTTCTCACTGTTTCTTAGAAGCGCTCAACCCCTTCATCAACATAACTAAGTTCCGTGCAGTCAGAACTTTCCCTAATTTAAACAGCTATCCCACTTGCTCTCCTTCCCTGACTATATCTCCTCAAAGCCTCTAGTTATCCATCTCACCATATTATGAGCCACTCACCTTGTCTCACTGAAGCCTGACACTTCTTGAACCGATGTTGACTGTGTCTGACAGCCGTTTTTTCACATAACTGCCTTTCAGTATCCCCTAGGATATTTTTCTCCAAAACTTTTCCAGGGCCTGAGCCTAATATAATAGGTTTCTAGTTTTCTGGGTCACAGAATCACAGAATCACAGAATCATAGGGGTTGGAAGGGACCTCCAGAGATCATCGAGTTCAACACCCCTGCCAAAGCAGGTTCCCTACACCAGGACGCACAGGTAGGTGTCCAGGCGGGTCTTGAATATCTCCAGAGAAGGAGACTCCACAGCCTCCCTGGGCAGACTGTTCCAGTGCTCCGTCACCCTCACTGTAAAGAAGTTCTTGCGCACATTTGTGCGGAACTTCCTATGCTCTAGTTTCTGGCCGTTTCCCCTGTCCTGTCTCCACACACTGCTGAAAAGAGTCTGGCCTCGCCACTTTGCCCCACACACCTTAGATATTTATAGACCTGGATCAGGTCCCCTCTCAGTCTTCTTTTCTCAAGGCTAAACAGACCCAGTTCACTTAACCGTTCTTCATAGGGGAGATGCTCCAGGCCCTTCACCATCTTTGTGGCCCTCTGCTGGACTCTTTCCAAGAGATCCCTGTCTTTTTTGTACTGGGGAGCCCTGAACTGGACACAGTACTCCAGATGAGGTTACCAGGGCAGAGTAGAGGAGGAGGATCACCTCCCTCAACCTGCTGGCCACACTCTTTTTAACACAGCCCAGAATGCCACTGGTCTTTTTGGCCACAAGGGCACACTGCTGGCTCTTGGCCAACCTGTCGTCCACCAGGACACCCAGGTCCCTCTCTGCAGAGCTCCTCTCCAGCAGATCATCCTCCAACCTGTACTGCTGCATGCAATTATTCCTCGCTAGGTGCAAGACTCTACACTTCCTTTTGTTAAACCTCATCTGGTTTCTTACTGCCCAGCTCTCCAGCCTGTCCAGGTCTCGCTGAATGGTAGCACAGCCTTCAGGTGTGTCCTCTCTCATGCTCTTTTTTTGTAGTTTTGTGTAACACTGTCTAGTTTCAAATTGACAGGAGACTCTCTATAATCTCTAGAGTTTTGCTGAGGTTTTGAGAGGGGTCCAGTTACGATATCCACCATCCACCACCTCAGTACTCTAGGGTAAGTCCCATTAGGCCCCATTGACTTAGGTATGTTTACTGATACAACATGCCCACTACCATTTCAGTGATCATGAATAGAAAGTCACTGCTTCCCTGGTAATTTTGAGGGAGAAGGAAATACTGAACGCTGTGAGGTTATTTATTTATTTATTTATTTATTTACTTACTTACTTATTTTTCTAAATTAATCTTTCTGAGTGCCAGGATTCTGGAAGGTCTAAGGGAGTTTCTGACAATATAAAGAATGCAATCATGTTTAGCAAATCCTTGTTAACCTCAATTTACATTTCAGTACTACTACTCTGTAGGTACATCGTAGGATTCTTACAATGATTTTATAATGTGAGGAAAATGAAATTGCATGGTAATCCTGATTTATGATGAAAATCCTACGTTTTTTGAGTATAAAGTGCTTTGAGACTAAGACCTTGAGGAATATTTGATTATTAAGTTTTGTATAGTGAAACAGATTTGAGCTGTAGCTAACAAGCAGAATTACATATGAATTACTTTAGGAGTAACTCAGTTTTGATCTCTGTATTACTTGTAATGTAATGTGTTCAGAAGTGAAACAATTTAAAAACATAATGTTCAACACAGAAGGTTAAGTTTTTATTGAATAAGACACGAGGTGAAGCCTTTCTGGACCTGGTGCTCACTAACGCAGAGGAGAGCATTAGAGAGGTTAAGATTGGAGGCAGCCTGGGCTGTAGTGACAATACCTTGGTGGAGTTTGTGATCTTGAAGAATGCGGGCCTGGCAAAAAGCAGAGCTAGGACCCTGTGCTTTAGGAGAGCATACTTCTGGCTGCTCAAGGAACTGCTGAGTGGGACCCCCTGGGAAACTGTTCTTAAGGGCATGGGTACAGAACAGAGCTGGCAGCAGTTTAAGGGACACCCTTCTGAGAGTGCAACGGCTCTCCATCCCCCAGCAGAAGTTGAGCAGGTGACCGTCGTGGCTGTTCAAGGACCTGCAGCTTAAACTGAGGGAAAAGAGGGAAATGTACAGAAAATAGAAGCAGAATTGTGTAGCCTGGGAGGAATACAGGGCTGTTGTCCATGTATGTAGAGATAGTATTAGGAAAGCCAAGGTGCAGATGGAGCTGAACTTGGCAAAGGATATGAAAGATAACAAGAAGGGGTTCTACAGGTACATAGGCAGGAGGAGACAGGCCAAGGAGAGTGTTCCCCCTTTGATGAAAGGCAATGGGGAGCTGGCTTCCTCAGACATAGAAAAAGCTGAGGTACTCAATGAGTGCTTTGCCTCAAGTCTTGGCTGGCGGTCAGGCTTCCCATGTCTGCCAGGACCACGAGCCTCTAGGTGAGGGTGTGGGGAGTGGTTTCTGTCCCACTGTAACTGTGGAACAAGTCCAAGTCCTCCTCATGACACTGAATGTGTATAAGTCCATGGAGCCGGATGATATCCATCCTAGGGTTCTGAAAAAGATGGCTGATGTGGTTGCCGAGCCGCTCTCCATCATATTTGAAAAATCATGGCTGTCTGGTGAAGTCCCTGGTGACTGGAATGATTCTGTGATAGGCCTTATACATTATATGAAAGCCTAGGACAAGAGAACAATCTAAAAACTGATTTGCTGCAACATAGTACAGACTTGTTTGTTGAAAATCTAAGAATAGTCAAAACATTATACTTACTTTTTGTTTAATGAAGAATGATCTTTTACTGTAAGCATCACCTTCAAAAGTCATCACAACTTCATACTGAATTTGTACTCAATGTCTGTATTAAATAAGAGGAAAAAATATAATTTATTAATATATCTGCTAACTAAATTGCTGAGGACATATTATTATGAGAGAAGTCACTGAGTTCATTGAATCAACATTCTTTTTTACTATTATTAATTAAATTACCCTAGGTGAAATGAACAAGAAGAAGCATTATCATTTCCTTTAGTGGAACTACTTGACTGCTTACATACTTCATTTTGATTTAAGTTCAGTGCTAGCTATCTGTGATACCTTAGCTGTGATAACAGTAATAATTAGATAATGCATTGAAAATACTCCTGAGAAATACCTTTGATACAAAATCAATTTAGTATATAATCTGAAAGGCAAGAGACTGCAAATACAAAGAATCTGTCACTAAGTATTCTGTTAACTAAAATATATGACAGCTGAAAACAGACTTCATCTCCTTTTTGCTCTTTCCTCTATTATCAAAATAAATCAGTCAATCTTTAATTTTCTTTAGATCATTGCATGCCTTTGTAAAACCTTTTAAGAATGTTGTTCTCACAGACAACAAACTGGATTATGTGGACTCCATATATTATAAGAAGAAAATCTTCCATCTTCCAAATCAAACCAAGAGAATACTTATCTCAAGATTTTTATTATTATTATTTTTTATTTTTTTAATCCTGAACAGGAAATGCTATTCAAACTAACGGATATGTTAAAATGCATGCTAAGGGGAAGATAAGCAGTTGACTGACCTAATATTGCAATGATCTCACAGCGCAGTTGTGCTTTTTCAGAATATATCCCAAAACAGACACAGCTTAAAAAATTATGCTCTTTTATCCCTCTATACCTGCTGTTACAAAAATAAATAAATAAAAGGCAGTGGTAAGTAAGGGTAGTAGTTTCCCTCCTACAGGAGATCCTTATCATGTCACTGCACATGTTTTTTAGCTTTCAGTCACCTGCACAGTAAAAAAATATTTTTTGATGTTCATAAGGATCCTTCTGTACACCAGTTTGTGCCCATTGCCTTTTGTCCTGGCACTGGGCACCACAGAAAAGAGCCTGGCTCTGTTCTCTCTGTACTCTCCCTTCAGATATTTATATATATTGATTAAATACATGTATCTCTATTTTGCATACCCCTGAACCTTCTCTTTTCCAGGTTGAACAGCCCAAGCACTCTCAGTCTTTCATTATAGGAGGGAAGCTTCAATCCTTTAATCATTTTAGTGTCTGTTCACTGTACTCTCTCCAGTGTTCTCTATCTTGTACTGGGTCTCCAGAAGTGGACACAGTGCTCCAGGTGTGGCGTCACCAGAGCTGAGTAGAAAGGATCACTTCCCTCAACCTGCTGGCAGCTCAAAAAGCTGTTGACCTTCTTTAAAGGAAAGTTACACTCTATATCATCCTCTAAATAATTTTAAAAAGATGTTGAATATTATATAAAACATACTCCTGTGACTTTGCAGTTTATATGTCATGGTGCAGTGCTAAAGATGGGGTCTCCCCAGGGGCTAACAGGACAAGGTCTCATAGCTAAAGCCCATCCTGCCACCACCAGGAAGGGAATAAGGCATATGAGGAAGCTTTCAGGCCAAGCCTGGCACCAAACACAGCCCAATAAAGACTGAAGCAAAATCAAAATTTTGTTATTGACAAGGATAGAAGTGTCACTTCAGTAAATATGCTCTTCATTGAATAATGTACAACACAATTTTGACACTTCAGATAGAAACCGAAGTTTTAGCATAATCACAGAGGGATACATGCAAAGCAAGTACATTTTCTAATTCTCTGATATGAAAGAGATGTTTTTTTTGTAAATGAGATATATTTGAAGAGATATTAGTGCAGACCCACAGCCCCAGCACTTACTGTGTGCAGGTAACACACTTAGCATTTCCAAGGTCATAAGAACAGACTGTGGACATGCTAATTCCTGATGTGAAGTACTCTAGGAGGGCCACAAAGATGATCAAAATGCTGGAACACCTCTTCTGTGATGAAAAGTTGAGAGAGTTGGACTTGTTCACCCTGGAAAAGAGAACGCTCTGGGGAAAACTCACTGTGGCCTTCCAGTACTTCAGAGGAACTCATACGGAGTAGGAAGGCTGAGTTTTTACATGGTCTGATAGTGACTAGACAAGGAGGAAAGGTTTTAAACTAAAAGAAGGGAAATTTACATTTGATGTTCTGAGGAAATTCTTTGTTCAGAGGGTGGTGAGGCATTGGAGCACATTGCATAGAGAAGCTGCAGATGCCTCATCAGTGGCGGCACTCATGGCTAAGTTGGATGGGACCCTGGGCAGCCTGATCTATTGGATGGCAACCTGGTCCACAGCAGGGACTCTGGAAGTAGATTATCTTTATGTCCCTTCCACCCAAAGCCATTCTCTTATGATATGATTCTATGAAGTAATGGTTAAATCAGAAGGTTGTGCTGCCATCCAAGAGGACCTCGATGGGCTTGAGAAATAGCCTGACAGGAGGCTCTTGACGTTCAACTACGGAAAGTGCTAAGTCCTCCCTAGCTGGGAGGAGCAACCCAGTGCACCAATATATACTGGGAGCTACCCAGCTGGAAACCAAATTTACAGAAAAGGACTTAAGAGTCCCAGTGGATACCGAGATGAACATGAGTCAGTACCCCTTCCAACCAAGAAGGTTAATGCTATCCTGGGCTGTGTTAGACAAGGCATTGCCAAAAGTCTGTGGGAGATTTTCCTTCACCTCTACTCAGCACTGATGAGGATACATCTGTAGTGCTGCATCCTATTCTGGGCCTCCAGAGAGATGTATTCAGTGGAGAGAGTACAACGAAGGGACACTAAAATGATTGCAGGACTGAATCAACTCTTCTGTGATAAAAGGCTGAGAGAGTTGGGACTAATCAGTCTGGAAAAGAGAAGGCTAAGGAGGAATCTTATCTATGTATATAAATTTTGAGTTCTTTGATCATGGGGCAGTCTACTTAGCACCTGGCCTGAGGTCTGCCCATGGGTATCACCTGTCTCAAAGGGGGAAACGAATCCTTGCCCAGGAGCTGGCAGGACTTGTAGAGAGGGCTTTAAGCTAGATATGGAGGGGGAAGGGGATAAAACATTCTCTGCATATAGAAATGCATTATTTTAAATTAATTTAAATCTAGGCCTGCTAGAGATGATCCTGGGAGAGCGGTAATGGGATTAGGGGTGAGGCGAGGGGCTCAGCTGAAGTGCATCTACACCAATGCATGCAGCATGGGCAACAAACAAGAAGAATTGGAAGCCATTGTGCAGCAGGCAAGTTATGACCTAGTTGCCATTACGGAAACATGGTGGGACCGCTCCCATGACTGGAGTGCTGCAATGGATGGCTACAAACTCTTCAGGAAGGATAGGCAAGGACGGAGAGGTGGCAGCGTGGCTCTCTATGTTAGAGAGTGCTTTGATGTTACCGAGCTTGTGGCTGGGGATGATAAGGTTGAATCCCTATGGGTAAAGATCAGGGGAAGGGCTGACAAGGCAGACATCCTGGTGGGCGTCTGTTATAGACCGCCGTACCAGGATGAAGAGACATATGAGGTGTTCTATGAGCAGCTGGCAGAAGCTGCGTGATTGCCAGCCCTTGTACTCATGGGGGACTTCAACTTCCCTGACATATGCTGGGAATACAACATAACGCAGAAGAAGCAGTCTAGGAGGTTTTGGAGCATATGGAGAATAACTTTCTGATGCAGCTGGTGAGAGAGCCTACAAGAGGAGCTGCCCTGCTAGACCTGCTGTTCACAAACAGAGAAGGTCTGGTGGGAGATGTGAAGGTTGGGGGCTGTCTTGGACAGAGTGACCATGAAATGGTAGAGTTCTTGATTCTTGGTAGAGCCAGGAGGAGGAACAGCAAAACTGCTACCTTGGACTTCTGGAAGGCAGACTTTGAATTGTTCAGAAGACTAGCAGGGGGAGTCCCCCGGGATTCAGTCTTAGAGAGTAAAGGGGTCCAAGACGGCTGGTCGCTCTTCAAGAAGGAAGTCTTAAAGGCGCAGGAGCAGGCTGTCCCCTTGAGCTGCAAAATGAGCCAGCGGGGAAGAAGACCGGCATGGATGAATAGGGAGCTATTCTTGAGGCTCCAGGAGAAAAAGAGAATCTACCTCCTGTGGAAGAAGGGACGGGCAACTCAGAAACAATACAAAGAAGTTGTTAAGATGCGCAGAGAGAAAATCAGAAAGGCAGAAGCCCAGCTTGAACTCAACCTGGCCGCTGGGGTAAAAAGGAACAAGAAACTCTTTTACAAATATATTAACAGTAAGAGGAGGACCAAGGAGAATCTCCATTCTTTACTGGACAAGGCTGGGAATGTGGCCACTGAGGATAAGGAAAAGGCAGAGGTTCTGAATGCCTTCTTTACATCTGTCTTTAAAAGTCAGACCAGTTATCCTCAAGGTACTCCACTCTCTGACCTGGTAGTCTCGGGTGGGGAGCAGACAAAACCCCCCACGATTCAGGAGGACGCAGTCAGAGACCTACTACTCCAGCTGAACTGCCACAAGCCCATGGGGCCAGATGAGATTCACCCGAGAGTGCTGAGGGAACTGGTGGAGGTGATAGCTGAGCTGCTTTCCATCATCTATCAGCGCTCCTTGTTGACGGGTGAGGTTCCAGAAGACTGTAGGCTTGCCAATGTGACTCCCATCTACAAGAAGGGTTGTGAGGAGGATCCGGGGAACTACAGGCCTGTTAGCCTGACCTCGGTGCCAGGGAAGGTTATGGAACAGATTGTCTTGAGGGCGATCACGTGGCATGTGCAGGACAACCAGGGGATCAGGCCTAGCCAGCATGGGTTCACGAAGGGCAGGTCCTGCTTGACCAACCTGATCTCCTTCTATGATCTACTGACTCGTCTGGTGGATGAGGGAAAGGCTGTTGATGTAGTCTACCTAAACTTCAGCAAAGCCTTTGACACTGTCTCCCACAGTATTCTCCTGCAGAAGCTGGCAGCCCGTGGCTTGGACAGGTACTCTCTTGGCTGGGTAAGGAACTGCCTGGAGGGCCAGGCCCAGAGAGTGGTGGTGAACTGAGTTAAATCCAGCTGGTGAGCAGTCATGAGTGGTGTCCCCCAGGTGTCAGTGCTGGAGCCTGTCCTCTTCAGTATCTTTATTGATGACCTGGATGAGGGCATTGAATGCACCCTGCAAACCTAAGTTTGCAGATAATCTAGATAAGCTGGATCGCTGGGCTGAGGTGAATGGGATGAGGTTCAACAAGGCCAAGTGCCGGGTCCTGCACTTTGTCCACAACAACTCCAGGCAACGCTACAGGCTTGGGGCAGAGTGGCTGGAAGACTGTGTAGAGGAAATGGACCTGGGGGTATTGATTGGTGCTCGGCTGAACATGAGCCAGCAATGTGCCCAGGTGGCCAAGAAGGCCAATGGCATCCTGGCTTGCATCAGAAACAGTGTTGCCAGCAGGAACAGGGAAGTAATTGTACCTCTGTACTCAGCACTGGTGAGGCCACACCTCAAGCACTGTGTCCAGTTTTGGGCCCCTCACTGCAAGAAAGACATTGAGGCCCTGGAGTGTGTTCAAAGAAGGGCAACAAAGCTGGTGAGGGGTCTGGAGCACAGGCCTTATGAGGAGCGTCTGAAGGAGCTAGGATTGTTCAGTCTAGAGAAGAGGAGGCTCAGAGGAGACCTTATTGCTCTCTATAACTACCTGAAGGGAGGTTGTAGTGAGCTGGGGGTCGGCCTCTTCTCTCGTGTAACTAGTGATAGGACTAGAGGGAATGGCTTCAAGCTGCGCCAGGGGAGATTCAGGCTGGACGTTAGGAAATACTACTTCTCTGAAAGAGTGGTCAGGCACTGGAATGGGCTGCCCAGGGAGGTGGTGGAGTCACCGACCCTGGAGGTGTTCAAGGAACGTTTGGACACTGTGTTGAGGGACACGGTTTAGTGAGAACTATTGGTGATAGGTGGATGGTTGGACTGGATGATCTTGTAGTTCTTTTCCAACCTTGGTGATTCTGTATGATTCTGTGAAATGCCTGAAAGGAAGATACAAAGAGGATGGAGCTGTGTTTTTTTGAGCGATGCTTAGTGGCAGAAGTGAGAAATATAGCAATGGATACAAACTGGAATACAGGAGGTTCCCTCTGAGCAACAAGGAACACTTTTTTACTGTGTGTTTGATTGAATTGTGGAATCTCTCTCCTTAAAATCTTAGATAGTCATCTGGACATAGGCCTGGTTAAGTGATTCCAAGTATCTGCTTGAGTAGAGATGTTTGGAACATTAGAGGTCTCTTCCAACTCACCTGTTACAGTGAGTCTCTAAGATTGTCATGAAGATGATCAGAGGGCTAGAATACTTCTCCTATGAAGATAGGTTGAGAAAGTTGGTGTTGTTTAGCCTAGAAAAGAGAAAGCTTTTTCAGAGAAATTACAGCAGCCTTCCAGTACTTAAAAAGTACCTAAGGAAATATGGAGAGGGGGTCTTTATCAGGAACTGTAGGAAATGAACAAGGGGTAATAGATTTAAGCTAAAAAAAGCCCTCATATTTAGATCAGATATTAGGATTTAGATTTTCTCTTTTGAATTTAGCAAGTATTTGTAGTATCATTGTCACTTGTGATACCTAGTGCAACTGAATTATTCTGTCCTGTATTCTATCGATCTGAACAAGGATTTTTGTGCCAGCACCTTTTTTTTTTTTTTCCTGGTTTTATGAGTAGTGACAGATATTAATTCTCCTTAAAAGCTTTCCCTTTAGTACCTAACTTATGTCTTTGTGCAGCAACTTTAAAAGTCTGAATTTAATAAATTGGAAATGACAGTGGTCAGAAGTATGTATGTAAATGTCAGTACCTAAGCTTAATTCTTTTCTAATGCTGTCTACAATATATTTTTACTTCTGACTTTTTGAACGCTTTACAGAGAAAATGTAAAAAGTTTAGCTCTCCTGGCAAGGAATCTCAGCATACATAACAGCAGACAGGGATAAGAGTGCAGGGTGATCATGTAATAGCTAACAGAAGCATCAGACAGCCCAGAGGTTCCTACTTATCTGCTGCTTTCATTCAGCAGCAGAGATGATGTTTCCTTCTGTTCCCAACTGATAACAAGTGCAAAGTATAGGCAAAAATAACAAAGGCAACCCTGACAGAAAACGGGAAAACTAATTGCTGGGCTGACTGGCAAGATGGTGCTAAGAGTGCTCACAGCTTCACTGAGACTGACATGTTTAGACTGAAGGAAAAAGAAGCTGAATTCTGGGAAACAAGAGGAGGAGAGAAACAAAATAAAAATCAATCTGTCAATAAAAATGATAAATTATGTTGGAAAAAACCCAAACAAACGAAAATTCAAGATGAAGAGGCAATATAATTTCAAGTTAGGAGCAATAAAAGAGAATTCCTTAGCATGTGATGATGTTTCAGTTCACTGTCACAATTATGGAAATGTTACCTGTGTACTTTTATACTGGGGTATTTTACTGGGAAGAACACAGGGATGCTGTCCAGACTTGCAGAGATGGGATTATGAAAGCTGAGGAATGGAACTGAAGCCAATAATGGAACTGAATTAGGCAGGAGATGTTAAAAAAACAGGAAGGGTTTCTACAGGTATATAGGTCAGAAGAGATAGGCCAAAGAGAGCGTACCTCCTCTGCTAAATGGAAAAGGAAAACTGGCTATAACAAATACAGAGAAGGCTGAGGTACTTGATAAGTTCTTTGCCAGTGCCTTCACTGGCAGCCAGGATTCTCACATCCCTGAACCTGAACCTCTAGGTGAGAACTGGGGGAGCAAACTCCCTCCTACTGTATGGCCGAGCAAGTCTGAGACCAACTCAAGAGACTGAATGAGTCCATGGGGCTGTACAACATACACCCCAGGATCCTCAGGGAGCTGGCTGATGTGTTTGCTAAACTACTCTCCATCATATTTGAAAAGTTGTGGCTGTCAGGCAAAGTCCCCAGGAACCAGAAAAAGGGAAACATCACTTCCCATTTACAAGAAAGGAAGTAAGGAGGACCTGGGGAACTACAGGCTGGTGAGCCTCACCTCTGTGCCTAGGAAGATCTTGTAACAAATCCTCCTCCAAATCTTAAGGCATGTGATGTATGAGCAGGTGATCCAAGACAGCTGGTATGGATTCACCAAGGTGAGCTTCTATGATGGAGTGATAGCATCAGTGGATAAAGGGAAGACAACTGATGTCATCTACCTGGAATTCTACAAGACCTTTGATGTGATCCTCCACCACATCCTTATTTCTAAATTGGAGATTTTAAGGGTGAACTAGTAGATAAGGCATTGGCTGGAAAATTGCAGCCAGAGGATTGTGGTCAATGGCTCTATGTTCAGGTGGAGGTCAATAACAACCAGTGTCCCCCAGAGGTCTGTCTTGACGTCTTGAGTATATTTAAACATTTTTATCAGTGACAGAGATGATGGGATTGAGTGTACCCTCAGCTAGTTTGCAGATGACACCAAGCTGAGTGGTGCAGTTGATACAGCCGAAAGAATGGATGCCATCCAGAGGGACCTTGATAAACTTGAAAGGTGAGCCCTTGTGAACCTAATGAGATTCAACATCGCAAATTATAGGATTTTGTTCTTGGGTCAAAGTAATCCCAGACGTGCACATACTAGAAGAATTCCTTGAGAGCAGCCCTGCTGAGAAGGACTTAGGGGTCCTGACTGATGAAAAAATTAACATGAGCCAGCAGTGTGCTTTTGCAGCTCAGAAGGCCAATGGTATCCTGGGCTCCACCAGAAGAGGGGTGGCCAGTAGGGCAAGGGAGATGATTGTCCCCATTTATTCTGTCCTTGTGAGACCCCTGATGAAGCACTGCATACAAGTCTGGGGCCCTCAACATAGGAAAGACATGGAGCTTTTGGAGAAGGTCCTGAGGAGAGCCATGAAAGATGATCCAAGGTCTGGAGCACTTGTCCTGTGAAGACTGGCTGAAGGAACTGGGTTTGTTCGGTCTGGAAAAGAGAAGTCTGTAGGGAGACCTCATTGTGGCCTTTCAGTACTTAAAGGGAGTTTATAAACATGACAGAAATCAACTTTTTACATGGATAGATAGTGCTAGGACAAGGGGGAATGGTTTTAAACTAAAGGAAGGGACATGTAGATTAGATGTCAGGGGGAACAGGTTGCCCAGAGAGGTTGTGGATGTCCCACCCCTGGAGAGGGTTAGATTGGATGGGGCCCTGGAAAATGTGTTCTAGTACTTGATCCAGCAGCTGGCAACCCTGCCTGTGGCAAGGAGGAAGGAACTTGATGGTCCTTGGAGTCTCTTCCAACCCAAGCCATCCCATAATTCTATGATTCTATGAAATGCTACCTGTATTCCTCTGTCTTGGGGAATTCCAAGCAAGATCTGTTGTAAAATGCAACAGTTGGGAGCATAAGTAGTAAACAGTAGTGTTTATGGCTAAGCCTTTCCAGTTTGAAAGCATGAGAGAGACATTCTTAGATGTGACTACTCTTATTTTGGAAAGATTGTTGGGTTACTGAAAAAGTCTTCAGATATTTTTAATGCACCCTGTGAGGGTCAATAAAATATTCCATGTTCTGGAAAGAAGTCCTGGTTCAGTTCTGCTCCATGTTCAAGGCTATCCATGTTCAGTATAGCAACCCTATTGCATTAAATTTACCTTCCTTTCAAAGACATTCCTGCATGTGTATAACTTCCACTGAAAAACACACTGATGAAAAAAAATAGAAAGAAATGTTTCCGAGAGAGTGAATTTACTGATCGTGTCAGTCTGCAATTGCAAATCTATAATTGCAAAGTGTCCAAGTAATAATATAAACTTTGCATTCCTTGGAACTATATTAAATTATTCTGTCTGTGATGAGGATCTTCACTTTATGGCAGAATTAGAACACAGTAGAATGAATTTTCAACCTCTATGAAATTAATCTGTATTAATTTTATAGGTTTATTTTGGTTGTTTATAATACAGCAACAAATTTATTGCCCAGCTAAAGGACAGGACAAGTGTTATTGAGATTTTATGGGGTTGAGATCAGTTTTAATTCTTTCTGAAATGCTTAGTTTTTCTGTATATTCACATTATAATTCAAATTTAGAGTACAAGAATTGAGCTCAGATGTTGACTCGATACTTTTCTGTTTCAGACTCTGTCATTTAATACAGCAAGTGCCTAGTTGTTTATTCCAAAGTGAAAATTCCTTTTTGGGTAAATAATTATCCCCTTATTTCTGTTAATATTATGATTTAGGAAAGCTCAGTAAATAATCTATAGTAAAATCAAAGGGAATTTTGAACTTAAGGATGATTATTTTTAATAATGGATACAGTGCTGGAACTTTCGGTTCTAGTTAAAAATAATATATAGAGATAAAAAAAAATATTTTATCCAATTACTTATAAACAGTAACACAAAAATAAAACAAAAATAGTTTCATGATGCCACAACAAAAAATGTTCCACAGTTTCTTGGATTCCTACAATTTAGTTTCAAACTTTATTATCTTAAATACTTTGAATTTCATGAGGTTTCAAAGGTTGGGTTTTGTTTTCTTTTCTTTGTTTGTTTTTGGTGTGTCTTCTGAGCATAATTTCATAAATACATTGCCCTGAGGTCAGCTGAGACAGAATTGATTTTCTTCATAGTGTCTCTTATGATGCTATATTTTGACTTCAGGAGAAAAACAATGTTGATAGCACACCAATGTTCTAGTTATTGCTGAGCAGTGCTGCATAGAGCCAAGGATGTTTCAGTTTCTCAACTTTTCATACTGTCTTGCCAATGACAGGGTTGAGGGAGCATGAGGAGCTGTGAGAGGACAGAACTAGTACAGCTAACCTAAACTGGCCAAAGAGATATTCCATACCATATGACATCATGTTAAAAAAATATAAAAATTAGAGAAGTTGGCTGGGGAGGCTGCTGCATCTCAGGGACTAGCTGGACATCAGTGGGTGCTGAGCAATTGCTTTGCGCATCACTTGTTTTTCATATATATACAGATTAATATATAAATTAATCATTACTGCTATTTCTCTCTTCCTTTTCTATCTTAGTAAACAGTTTTTAATTCAACCTATGAGTTCCACATTTTTTTTTCCCTGATTCAGTTCCCCAGCCCATTGTGAGAGGAGGAATGTGCATAAGGTTGTGTGGTGTTTAGCTGCTTGCCGAGTTCAGCCACAATATATTTGAATACATTATTGATACGCAATACTCATATTAACTCTTCTTAAAGATGTATTTTTGATCTCTGAAGAAACCAAGATGTGCTATTTACTTTCAAGAAAATAGCATAGATACATAAAAAAGCAATTATGTATAACATAGTTAAGTTCTCCCATGTGACTGTGATGTATCTGGAAAGACACAAGCATGTCAAAATTTCAGTGCCTGTCAAACCACTCTTTTTACACGTATCAAGGAACCAGCTATAGTTATTCTTCTTGTCTGGCTGTATTATAACCTATTTTTCTATTTACCTACTTGATCTTATTCTTGCAAACAGCTTCCATGAGGACATCTTCTATAGTCTTCCCGGAGACTAAAACAAAACTAATGGGCCTATTGTTTTTAGAATACTTATTTCCACTTTTTTTTTTTTTTTTTTTTTTTTTTTTTTGGTAGATGAGTATAATATTTTTTTATATTTCCAGTTGTTTTAGCTTTTTTCTTCATGATGTTTCAGAGATGTTAGCAAAAAAACAACCATTTTTTCATCATCTTTCTTTTTAAAAATAATCTTTCAAAGACTATATTACAATGGAATGAGAAAAAAATGAAAAAAAAAGAATAGTATTTTATAATCTAAATAAATGTGAATCTTTGTTGTTTGGATGAGCGTATATTAAAGAAATGTACTATGAAACACTTATATTTTCTACTCTTAGATTTTCTGAATTTACTGTCTTCAGTATTAGCATTTATAGATGTATAACATATGAATGCATATTTTACTTAAATTCAACAGTTACAAATGAAAACTACAGTTTTTGTAGGAAATTATTATAACAAACTAAAATATTACTTGCAGCATTTATTTATATACGTTTTGTCACACGTTCAAGGAGAAAATCAGAATGCAATTATTAGTGCTCCTTTGTTCTGAGGATCAGTATTCTGATGAACCCCTAATGTGACAGGCAAAGATAACAATGTCTTATTGCACTTGTAAGACTATTAGAAAAAGTGTCTGACGTAATATTTCGTTCCAGGTGGGAGTAAAAAGCATCTGCTTTCCTGACCCCTTACAGTCTAGCATAGAATTTGATGGACAGAATGTTGATACCAGCTATGGAAGAGCTGTTCAGCCTCAACTCCAAGTAAGTGAAGACTTACGCATTTGGAGAATCATTTCAGACTAGATATACAAAGCTTGTTGATTTTAATAACAAACCTAAATTAAAAATACTGCTTATAAGGCACTGTGGAGCACTTTAGTTTCCCATACTATGAAATTCAATTTCCTAATTAAATGTGTCTTAAAATCAAAATGTAATTGCTTGCATACAGAATATCATCTTGCAAACAGTGACATAAAAATCTGATATGTTATCCTTTCTGGACCATCACAATGATGCACTGAAAGTAATCTCTTCATATTATACAAGTAAAATAATTTCTATTTGCATAAAGACAGCCCAAAAGAGGACCCAAATTCCTCTTGATGGCTGTGTTAGTCCATTTTTTTTGTTTTTTAGAAATGCTGATAAAGGAACATTGCTAGCCAAACTAAGCAAGACTGTGACTTATATACAGTAGATGCTATGCTAAATAAAAGAACCGTAAGTTCTCATAGATTCTCAGAAATGTAGAATGAAATGGATTGATCTCTTCAGGAGTTTTTTTTGGTTGGTTGGTTGGTTGGTTGGTTTTTCTGATCAGGCATATGGGGAAAATAACCTTAATGTGGTATATTTCTGGTTCAAGTTTGGAATATAATTTATGTGAGCAGTTATTTTTTATTTGAAACCTTAAAATAACGACTTCATTTGCTGTGAGTGTTTGATGTGTGATTTACAAAATTTTCTAGTAGAGTTAGAGCATTCCTTCAGTAATTTAGTGATTGACCGCTACACTTAGGACACTTCTCCATGAATTATAGGCAGCTTATTTGCTTCACATCCCTATTACTCTTTGAAAACAGAAAACAACTTGTGGCATAGAGGATGTTTATTAGTGTTAACTGATAATGACGAAGCCCAAAGATGCTTTAATCTCAAATTAAAAAAACAAACAAACAAACAAAAAAACACACCCTTTGAGTCTGATAATTTTCTGTTATTATCCAATTGCTGATGAGATGAAATTACTAATAAACAAGATTTCACTTACTCTAGACAGACTGTGCTTTTTTTTTTTTTTTAATAAAGCATGAGTAACTGTAAATTTTGGATCTAATGAAGAGAATATATCTTGAGCCTTTCCAAATTGTAATTCTAATGTGACTGTCTATTGTATTCCGAGATAAACTAGAAAGAGAAATAGGCTTTGAGCTATCTTCTATCAGCAGCAATGCTGCAGTGGCAAAACCTTCGTTAGTAGTCCTATTTGCCGCCAGTTCTTAGATGTAATGGAGACCTACATTATAAAACACAGATGACAATGGGAGTCACCTTATGCCAAAAGATCACATGCATATACCGTATACAACAGAGTTGCCTTGATTTCCGCATGAAATCAAGAACAACCCTAAATATTGACAATACTTTCTAAAGTACCTGAGTAATGACACCTTGAACACCAACCATTAATGAGGCGCATACCTAGAGGGAGAGAAGATCTCAGGCCAGGAAATAATAACCATGTGAGCCCAGCTCACTATAAAGAGGATGACTGAAACTATTGCTTAGGAATCCTGGGCACTGATAGACTTGCTTAATATACGTAGATTTTCCAATTGCATCTTCATTTGCTTTGTTTTTACAGTTGACTATGAATAGTTTATCATACTAAAAGTGAAATGGAAGAAATAATTTGTTCTCTGTTTACTGGCACAAATCATCAGCCTTTAGATTTTCAGAAAGCAACTGAAAGTTAATAAATCTGGAAAAGTTTGCTACTAACAATGTTTCATGGAGGATTTTTTTTAATTATATTTTTATTGCCTATTAAAAATAATTAAGACATTTTTAATTGCATAATATATATTTCACAATTATAAGGTCAGCTAAAAAAAGTCAGAGAGTTCTAAAACCTAAACAGAAACAATTCATTTGATCATGTGCAAGGTAAAATTAGCACCAATACCTCCGTATCAACACACTAAATTTCACCATATGTTTCTCCCATTTTGCATACAGCATCACATTTAAATTCTGTTTTAGAAGCTCACCTCGGGATCAAAGAAGCTGGCTAAGCTAGCACTAAACAAGAAATTTCAAGCTTATGCTCCACAGTGCTGGGCACTTTGCTGTGTTTTATTCAAAGTGATAAACTAAGGAAATATTCCAGTAATGTCTGAAGAAGAAAGAATATTTTGTTAATAAATTTAGCATTAAAAAGAGAGAATCATAGTTAGTAGCCGTGTTAAAAATGTGCAGTTGACCTAGATGCTTGAAAATTTTCTTGTTGAAAAACTGCTTTTCATCAAAGTTTATTTATCTGGCCTAACAAATGACCAGTATTTCTGATGTGTGAAAAGATGATCCCAAATTACTAGAGTTGATGATTATAGTGATGTGAAAATAAATAAATACATAAAGCAGCTCAACTTTGTGATGTGGAATTTGAACAGTCATAACACACCTTTGAGGATGTAGTCACAGCAGTTTCATTTTATTTCTTTTTTTCAAAATGGAATGATAAATTTAGTAACTATACAGTAACATTACAAAAATATAAGGAATGTAAGTAGCACCTTACTGCAATACTGAGCTGTAGCACAGTTTACTTTAGATCATGTATGCAATCATTAAGAATGTGAGAAGAATCCAATGTGATTAGTTTGCAGAGGAAAATATGAACACATAAAAAATGTTTATATTTGAGCAACCTCACTTCAGAAAGTGCTTTGATGAAGTGTCCCATAGTAGTTTTGTTGCCAGATTGGTGATATATGGACTAGATAAGCAGTTATAATCTGGGTGGAAAATAGCCTCAACAGCTGAACTTACTGTGTTGTGATCTATGATCAGATGGTCACCAGTGAGTAGTAGCTGCCTTCAAGGACCAATACTATGGCCATTAATGTTTAACATCTTTTTTTTTAACAACTGGAATGGTACCGAGTTCACTCTCATAAAACTTACAGTTCACACAAAAACTTAATGGAAGGAGCAATCTTCTGAAGAAGTACAGAGATGCTTCTCAGAAAGATGTGAACAATCAGGAGAAATGACTCAGGAACCATACGAAAGTGAACACAAAGCCTTGCATTTGAGAGGTAATGTTGAAGACTGGGGATCACCAGCTCTGAAGCAGCTGTAAATGTTCTGGGATCACTGAGGAATATCAGGCTGGCCCTGAGGCAGTAGCCCTCCCATATCTCAGACTGCATTAGCAAGCAGCCAGAAGGACTGGGGAAGTGACACTAACCTGTTATTCAGTACTTACGTGATGGCGTACTGGTATACAATCACATGAATATAAGACAAACACTGATGTAATGGAGATAGTCCTGACCTATGCTGCTGAGACTGGAGCACAAGACGCTGAAGGAGAAACTGCAGGGACAGGGCTTGTTCAATTTGTGGAAATTATAGCTTTGTTTGGAAGAGGAGGACCTACTGGCATGTACAGATACCAGATCATAGGCTGAGCCAAACTTCTCAGATGTAACAAGAGTAAGGACAAGAGGCAATAAATACAAACTGTAACATGGGAAATTTTAAATAAAAATAAGAAAATAGATTATTGTAAGGATGGTTGAACATTAAGAAAGATTGTTTGGAGAATCTTGGAACATGCACTTCATGAAAATACTCCAAATCTGACTGGACAGGATCCTGAGAAATCTGCTTTAACTGTGTTTTGCACAGGGAGTTGGACGAGATGACTTTCAGAGGTCTTCTCTATAGGTTTAAAACAAACAAACAAACAACAACAACAACTATCTTTTTGACTGAAAACACAAAATAACAGAACTAAATTCCGTGCAATCAGGCTTGATTTTTATTCAAGAGGTATATATCTTTGAGAGTTGATCAGCTAGTCTCTGTTCCTGGAATATCCAGAGATTCAGTCCGCATTGGAGTTATGGAATCTTTCTGTTTAAAGAAGTATAGACTTAATTTATATGGAAAAATCTCCTTACCATAAGTTATTGAGCCATTTTTATTCTCGATGTCACTATAAGTTTGATGAAGAAAAATATGATTCTCTTCACAGAGGTATTTGAAATTAAGTGAAATGACCTGAAATTCAAGCTGGAATGTAATCATGTTATACAGTGTTCCAGGCTGCTGCTAAGTGTACCCTAGAATTCATCTTCACACTGGTATATATTTAGCAGTACATACTTTTCAGATAGTTCGCAAAAACTTCATTGGAATGTCATGAAGGACTTTTACAGGAAAAAAATAAAATAAAATAGAGAAGGCTGTTTGACAGAATACTGAAACTAAATTACATATTTCAAAAGTATTTCAATTTCAAAATGCGTGAAAGTGGAATATTATTTTAGAATAAAATTGCTTTTCCTTTATATTAACCAATACAGCTTACTACTAGCAATCTTGACTACAAATAAATCCTGGTAAAATGAAGTGTATGAAAACAAGTGCTCTTACTATTTGTTTTACAGAATTTCAAATTATCCAGATCGGAGAATATTTTTGAACTGGTCTCCTTCTAGGCCTTTT
>JACDJE010000940.1:0-10305 GCA_016647715.1 Pavo muticus | reverse complement strand
GGGAAAAAAAAAAAGAAGGGGTACTAACAGTTTGCTGCGCGATCCGGCCGGCCCTGGACCACGCGCTCCGGGAGAGGGGAATGGCAGGGAGCTAGTAGATAGTAGTAAGGGAATGCACCAGCACTGATCTGAGAGGGAACGGTAATTTACTAAATTTAACCAAATCAAACAAAATGAGAGAGAGAAGAGAATCCAAAATGTGAGATCAAACCACAATAGCGCGAGGGAACCACGTGCTGTTCTCCGCGGCAAGCTGAGAAGGCTGAGCCCGGGCCAGCGGGGGAAGCCAGGCGCTCAGTCCAGTTCGGAGCTCCACTCCACTTCCTCTTCGTGCTGTCCTCCCGGGGAAGTCGCACCTTCCCTCCCATCGGGATACTCCAAATGCCCATAAGGGGCAGTAAACGGAACCAGAACATTAACTCTTTAACTCCCACAGGTTCACATGATGTTCTGATGTGGAATACTGATCACAAAAAAAAAGAAAAAAGAAATCACTAAACCACAACATTTACAGATTTGTGGATGACAAGATCCACATTAAGTTACTAACAGGACATCTTAAATCATTGTACAGATACATATCCACATATACACACACAGATAAACAGAAATATGTGGATTCAGTGAGATATCTCAACAGTCACACTTGTGAAACAAATGCGTATCGTTAAAATATGTATAGAAATAGGGAGGTGAGTGGAAGAAGAATAAGCTAACCTATACTTAGAATTTTCCTGTGCTTTAGTTTAGAGAAAATACAATATATTGGCATTCCTAAATGGGTGACAGTTGAAGCTTACTCAAGTTGGATTTCTTCAGCTTCAAGGGTTTGGTACTACCTATCAGGTATCTGAATCCAGGGAAGATGCTGGTCACATCTCATTGTGATCCAGGAGAGCTCAAAGGTATCACTATTTGTAGGATCTGAGATAACTGTCTTTTGTCACCTACTTTTCCAAACCGTCTCTCTTGGATGGTGAAATATTCTTGAACTTTTCGCCAATTGTGCAAACAGCAGAACTTGCTAGATTTGCAAATTCTTTACTGCCCTCCTTGCACCTTGACCCGGATACAGGCATATTGGCTGTCAGAAGACCATTCTTCCCAGGCAATGGAAGGAGAATCAGATACGGTACAGGGGGGTCTTAATGTTGTGTTCTGATGCTTTTCATAATTTACAAGCAAGCAGGGGCTAGGCACAACAAAGAGCGTCTTCATGTTCTAGTATCCCACTTTTCATTCAAGGAGAAGAATTACACCAAGAACCAGAAGGCCTAATAGAAGGGTAGAGGGAATCTGTGTGATCAGAATCCACCTTGTGACTAAAGTCAATTTGTGTTGTCCGCAGTGTGGAGAAGTAGTTGCCACTTAGCTCTATGCTGATAAACAACTAATGACATATTCCAATTATAGTTCAAAAACAATTTTTATGCTTGATCAACCTTTAATAATTGATGCTAATAATAGATTAAACATTGTTATTTATGTGAAGAGACTTAAACATGAGAAACTTTTTGCAACAGCATAATTTGTCTGATAATTTTCCAAACTGATATATAATATAAAATCAACAATATTCATCAGTGACCTGGAGGAAGTTGGCTGATGATACAAAGGTGGGAGGAGTGGCTCACACACAGAAGGTTGTGCTGCCAGTCAGTGAGACTTGAACAGGCAGGAGAGATGGATGGAGAGTAACTTAAAGAGATTCAACAAGGACAAGTTTAGTTTAGAAATCTGCATGGGAGGAGGAGTTATCACATGCATCAGTACAGGTTAGGGGACAACCTGTTGAAGGAGATCTCTGCAGAGAAAAATCTAAGTGACCAGGTAAACAACAGGTTGGCCATGAGCCAGCAGTGTGTTTCTGTGTCCAGGAATGCCATTTTTATCATGCATTAAAAACACAGCCAGTAGGTTGAGGTGATCCTCCTACTCTACTCTTCCCTAGTGAAGCCACGTATAAAATATTGTGTCCACATCTGGGCTCCTCAGTTCAAGAAAGACAGGAATCCTCTGGAGATAGTCCAGTAAAGGGCAACAAAGATTATTAGGGAGATTAGCATCTCCCTTATGAGGAAAGGCTAAGAGTCCTGAGACTGTTCAGCTTGGAAAAGACTGAGAGGGGAATTTATTAACGCTTGTAAATATCTGAAGTGCAGGAACCAAATGGATGGGGCCAGGCTCATTTTAGTGTTGCCCAGCAAAATGACAAGGACCAGTGGGAACAAACTGGAACACAGGAAGTTCCATCAGAACATGATGAGGAAAAACTTTACTTTGTGATGACAAGCTGGCAGGAAGTATCAATCTGCCTGCAAGTAGGAATGTCCTACAGAATGATCTGAACAAGCTGGAAAGCTGGCCTGAGGCCAATGGGATGAAGTTCAACAATACCCAGTGCTGGGACCTGCACTTAGGCCACAACAACTCCAGACAATGCTACAAGTTTGAGGCAGAGTGGCTGGAAGACTGTGTAGAAGAAATGGACCTGGGGATGTTGGTCGACATTTGGCTGAACATGAGCCAGCAGTGTGCCCAGGTGGCCAATGGCATGCTGGCTTGTGTCAAAAATAGTGTTGCCAGCAGGAGCAAGGAACTGATTATCCCTCTGTACTCAGCTCTAGTGAGGCTACACCTTGAGTACTGTGTTCAGTTTTGCACCTCGCAGCACAGGAAAGACATTGAGGCCTTGGAGCATGTTCAGGGAAGGGCAACGAAGCTGGTGAGAGGTTGGGAGTGCAAGTCTTATGAAGAATGATTGAGGGAACTGGGATTGTTCAGTCTGGAGAAGAGGAGGTTCATGGGAGCTCTCTAAAACTACCTGACGGGAGATTATGGCAAGCTGGGGGTGAGCCTCCTCAATCATGTAACTAGCTAAAGTTACATGACATATTACACAGCCTCGTGTTGCACCAGGGAAGATTAATGTTGGACATTAAGAAATACTACTTCTCCAAAAGAGTGATCAGAAACTGGAATGGAATGGAATCGACTGCTCAGGGAGGTGGTGGAATCACCGTCCCTGGAAGTGATCGAGAAATATTTTGATGTTGTACTGAGGGACATGGTTTAGTGGTAAATACTGGTGATAGGTGATGGTTGGAGTGCATGATTTTCGAGGCCTATTTCAATCTTGGTGATTCTATGATTCTATGACAGAGTATTGGAACAAGTTGCCGAGGGAGGTTTTGGTGTCTCCTTCTTTGAAGATGCTAAAAACCTGTGTGGTAACATTCCTGCTTAAATTTCTCTAGAGAATCTGCTTTACCAGGTGAGTTGGACTAGGTAATTCCCAGAAATCCCTTCCAATCCCTGTGATTCTGTGATTCTGTAAAATAGAACAATTATAACTATAGCCAGTAGAACTATGATAGGGTGCAACATAGACTACCACCTTGGACTTCCAGAGGGCAGACTTTGGTCTCTTTCAGACCGTGATAGAGAGAGTCTCTTGGGACGTAGTTCTGGAGGGCATGGGAGCCCAGGAAGGCTGGAAATACTTTAAGGAAGTTATTTTAAAGGTGCAGGAGCTGACCATCCCCAAGTCATGGAAGATGAGCCGATGGGGAAGGAGACTGGTCTGGCTGAATAGAGACTTTTGGCTGGAACTCAGGAACAGAAGGAAAGTTTATGGGCTTTGGAAGAGGGGGCAAGCAACTTATGAGGATTACAAGTACGTAGTGAAGCTGTGCAGGGACAAAATTAGAAAGGCCAAAGCTCAGCTAGAACTGACAATAAGTATTTCTATAAATACATCAACAGTAAGAGAAGGGCAAGGGGGAATCTCCATCCCTTTTTGGACACAGAGGTCAAAACAGTGACCAGGGATCAGGATAAGGCGGAGGTCCTTAATGCCTTCTTTGCCTCAGTCTTTACTATAGTAAGACTGGTTGTTCCCAGGGCACACAGCCCCTTGTGCTGGTAGATAGGGATGGGGAACAGAATAGGCCCTGCATAATCCATGACTGTGCACATGGGGCTGTTTTGTTTGGGGAAGAAAAGGTTGAGGGGAGACCTTATTGCTCTCTTCAAATACTTGAAAGGTGATTGTAGTGAGAGTGGGGTTGGTCTTTTCTCAGAGGTGACAGGTGACAGGATGAGGAGAAATGGCTTCATGTTGCACCAGGGGAGGTTTAAGTTGGATATCAGGAAAAACTTATTTACAGAAAAGGTGGTTAAGCACTGGAATAGGCTCCCCAGGGAGGTGGTTGAGTCACCATCCCTGAATGTGTTTAAAAACTATCTGGATGTGCTGCTCGGGGACATGATTTAACAGTGGCTTGTGAGAGTTAGGGTAATATGGTTAGGTCGCGGTTGGACTTGATGATTTTTAAGGTCTTTTCCAACCTGAGCTATTCTATGATTCTGTGATTCTATGATTAGGTTCAGTATACCATTTGCTTTTGGAGATCATTGAAACAGGGCTTCCCACCACTGGTGTTCTCCATCCTTCTTAACTCTTTCCAACATTGGATGCATTACATTAACATTGTGATAGTCTTTGATAAGAGTCTTTTGTCCAGTTACTGGGGTCTTTCAAGGAAGGTATGTTAAGTCAGAGTGACGAAGGAGTCATTTGGCTATAGGTAAATTCATTGCAAGTGAGATAGATTGTAGCTTGGGATATAATGTGTAATCAAACCCTTCCTTCCATTGTTGTTGTGAATTTAAATATTGCAGTTCTATGCAATGGGAAAAAAAAAAACCAAAAACACAAAAACCAACAACTCTGGAAGATAGGTGTTTTACCAAGGAAGTAGACAATTTGTAATTTCAAATTAAAGTATTCTAAAGCAAAATGTACAAAAATAAAGCTAGGCTTCCAGAACCACATGGTCAGCTACTGTTTTACTTTTTTTTAAGAATTCAAGTCCTATCTGTTGAACAATTTTAGGCTTCTTACATCCTTTACCAGTAGTCTCTATTCTCACATTAGTGAAATTGCTGGTAATTAAACTTTCCCTACCTTTCCCTTCCCCTTCCTTCCCTGCCATTCTTTGTCCAGGTAAATATTTTTAAAATGGAAATTTGTTTCAGAAGACACTGAAGATGTATAAAATCACTTCAGCACTGTAATGAAAAGATCAGAAGTGATCTTTTTCATTTATATTATTTACTTATTTGTCTGTTGCCCTGAATAATTAACGTGTAAAAAATATACCCCCATAAGCAATAGTTTGTAGCTAGTGGCTAATTCATTGATTACTGCTGCTTTGAATTATTACTACAATTTGTGCTGACACTTACAAGTAACATGATTTAGGGACAACACTTTCCCAATTAACATTATAATGCGTAACTTTATTTATAAATCATATTACTATGTAAAACCTATTAAATAAGCAATAGAATTCCTATCACTAGTGCACAGATATTTATGTTATAGAAATTCACAGTTATTTAAATATTTATAAAATGAGAGTTGAGAGAAGCAGTTTTGAAAAGCAGTTAATAACAAACAGACATCAAGGGAGTCATCATTAGAACAGCAAAGTGCTTTGCAACTCCAATAACTTCACTGGTGCAGAAGCAGGCCATCAAATTTAATTAAAAGCAGTCAAAAATAAACTGAAAAATTGAATTGCAGAAGCCTATCCTTTGCCAGCAGCTGAAGGCAAAGAGAAAGAGAAGGGAGTACCTTGAAAGTAATAATAAATTGATAAGCCTTACTGCTTGCAACTTGTAATTTGCTCAGTCAAATTTTAATAACAGTTAAACTAGATTAATAGAATAGTTACTTATTTCCTATCTTAAATCTTTATGCACAGTCTCTCTACTACAGGTTTGTGTGATAAATTAAAATCTGAAGTCAAAGTTTCAATTCATTTCCTTTCTTGTTNCAAGGATAAGGGAATGCTATGTATAAGTTTTCCATTTGGGAACCAAGACGCATGAAAAATGTGCACAGAAAATGAGCATTTCATACAAGGACCCTGTTGTTAAGCTAAAAATGGAAACTTTTCATCTTAACACCATCTCCAGGGCTTAAGCTTTCTTTCCTACGTAAAGTTAAGGCTCTCAGTCTGGATACTGAGATCAGTATCAAGATCAGATTTTCACTATGTTGAGATCTCCTATTTTTTTCCCCTGAGTGGTTATCTGATTATCAGCTGATTATCTTTGATTTTAATGCATCCTGGAATTCAAGGTTTAAGGTTTTTGAAGCTTTTCTGAAGTCTTCTATGACCACAACATGTGCCAACGTAGAATTAGTTATTATTTGTCTCTTAATCTTATAATCTCCTATAATTTTTCCATTTGTGTATGTGAAGAGTAATCTCAGACTTTGAAGACTGGCCGTGCTAATGTAGAAACAGAGAAAGTGATGACTTCCTTTTTGATTAATTAAGGGCAACAAGGAATCAGAATCGTAGAATGGTTTGGGTTGAAAGGGACATTTAAGATCACATAGTTCCAATCTCCCTACTATGGGCAAGGACATCTTCCTCTAGGTCAGGCTGCTCAAAGCCCCATCCAGCCTGGCCTTGAATGATTCCAGGGAGGGGCATTCACCACCTCACTGAGCAACATGTTCTACTGTCTCACCACTCTCACAGTAAAGAATTTATTCCTAATATCTAGTCTAAATCTACCCTCTTCCAGTTTAAAACCATTTCCCCTAGTTCTGTCACTACATGCCCTTACAAAAAGTCGCTCCTCAGCTTTCCTGTAGGCCCCCTTCAGGTACTGGAAGGCCCCCCTGGAGCCTTCTCTTCTCCACTCTGAAGAGCTCCGGTTCTGCAGTTAAGTCCAGCTGGTGACCCGTTACAAGTGGTGTCCCCCACGGGTCAGTACTGGGGCCCATCTTGTTTAATATCTTTACTAATAACCTAAATGAGGGCATTGAGTGTGCCCTCAGTGTTTGCAGATGACACCAAGTTGGGAGGTAGTGTCGATCTGCCTGAGGGTAGGAAGGCCGTTCAGAGGGATCCAGATAAGCTGGATCACTGGGCTGAGGTGAATGGGATGAGGTTCAACAAGGCCACGTGCCAGGTCCAGCACTTTGGCCACAACAACCCCATGCAGTGCTATAGGTTTGGGGCAGAGTGGCTGGATGACTGTGAAGAGGAAAGGGACCTGGGGGTGTTGGCTGATGCTCAGCTGAACATGAGCCGACAGTGTGCCCAGGTGGCCAAGAGGGCCAATGCCATCCTGGCCTGCATTAGAAATAGTGTGGCCAGCAGGAGCAGGGAGGTTATCATCCCCCTGTACTCAGCACTGGTGAGGCTGCACCTCGAGTACTGTGTTCAGTTTTGGGCCCCTCACTACAGGAAAGACATTGAGGCCCTGGAACGTGTCCAGAAAATGGCAACAGAACTGGTGAGGGGTCTGGAGCATAAATCTTATGAGGAGCAGCTGAGGGAGCTGGGATTGTTTAGTCTGGAAAAGAGGAGGCTCAGAGGAGACCTCATCGCACTCTACAACTTCCTGAAGGGAGGTTGTGATGAGGAGGGGTTTGGCCTCTTCTCCCAGGCAACAAACAGGACCTGAGGAAATGGCCACAAGTTGTGCCAGGGGAGATTTAGATTAGACATAAGGAAAAACTTTTTTTCTCAGAGAGTGGTCAAGCACTGGAATGGCCTGCCTAAGGAGGTGGTGGAGTCACCGTCCCTGGCAGTGTTCAAGAGGTGTCTGGATGAGGTGCTACGAGATATGGTTTAGTAGCTTGTGGTAGTAATGGTGATGGGAGGATGGGATAATCTAGTCGATTATCTTCTAGGTCCTTTCCAACCTTGTGATTCTATGCTTCTATGATTCTCTCAGCCAGTCCGCATAGGGGAGGTGCTCCAGCCCTTTGATCATCTTTGTGGCCCTCCTCTGGACCTGCTCTAATGACCCCATATCCTTCTTTTGTTGGGGGCTCCAGAACTGGGCACAGTACTCCAGGTGAGGTCTCATGAGAGCAGAGTAGAGGGGCAGAATCACCTCTGTTGACCTGCTGGTCACACTTCTCTTGCAATCCATGACATGTCTGGCCTTCTGGGATGCAAACACACATTGCCATCTCATGCTGAATCTTTCATCAACCGACACTCACAAATCCTTCTCCACAGGGCTGCTCTTAAGCCACTAGACGTCTGCCCAACCTGCATCTGTGTTTGGGATTGCCCTGACCCAGGTGCAGGATCTTATACCTGGCCTAGCTGAACTTCATAAGGTCAGCATGGGCCCACCTCTTAAGCCGTCCTTCTGGATGGCATCCCTTCCCTCTAGTGTGTCAACTGCACCACTCAGGTTGATGTCATTTGCAAATTTGCTGCAGGTGTACTTGATCCCACTGTCCATGCTGCCTGCAAAGATGTTAAATAGCACTGGTCCCAACACCAGTCCCTGAGAAATGCCACTTATCACCATTCCCCACTTTGACATTGAGCCATTGACTGCAACTCTCTGAGTGCCACCATCCAGCCAATTCCTTATCCAGTGAGTGGTCCATCCATCAAATCCATTTTTCTCCAATTTGGCAACCAGGATGCCATGTGGGACAGTGTCAATTGCTTTGCACAAGTCCAGGTCGATGACATCAGTTGCTCTTCCTTTATCCTGACACTGTAACTCCATCGATAATAAAAGGCCACCAAGTCTGTCAGACATGACTTGCCCTTGGTGAAGCTATGTTGGTTACCACCAGTCACCTCATCTTTATTTTCCATGTGCCTTAGTAAGGCCTTCAGGAGGATCTGCTCCATGATCTTGCTAGGCATAGAGGTGAGACCGATTGGCCTATAGCTTAAGCATGTTGAAATTCCTGCCTGCAGCTCTCATACTAACATCTTTTAATGTATTAAAATAGAGGTTTGACATAATTTTGCATAACTTTTTAGGAATCTTCTGAATAATAACATGTTTATATGAACAACATTCTTAAAGATGTTTGAAGCATGAATATCTACAAAGATAGAACTTTAAGCATCTTTGCATATTTTTAAGTAAAGAATTGGTTCATGCTTAATAGTAACTATACATAACTGTGCCCGACATACTATCTACTTAAATTAGGCAATCTGACTAAATTAGGCTGACTAAATAGCAACGTTACTTGAATATAATATAATTTTCTAACATATCAGTATTATTACATATCAGTAGAAGCCTAACAACCTCCATTTTCACAAGTACTTTGTACTTGGAACTACTTTCTGGTTGTGCAAATGTGAAACTGAGGTGCAGGAAAAGCCATCAATTTCCTATATGTAGAGGAGATAAATGTAGGAATTACAGGAAAAGGTAGAGAGATCTGTTCCAAAATTCCAGGTTAGGGTCTTTAAAACCAAGACTAAGCTGGCCTTCTTTTTGATAGATATCACAATAGGATTATTTGAGGAATTTGCCATATATTATGGACAGATAATAACATCCCTGGCTGATTTTTGACTTTTAAATGAAATTAGACAGATCTGTTTATTTGTCCACAGCTATGTTAATCTCAGAAGAACTCTGCACAGTCTTCTTGCAGAAAATCTCAATCTATAATGAAGCACTGCATTCTGAAACTGTCTGCTCAGTTTAATAGAATGAATAATATCATATCAATCCTAGAATATCAATCCTAATTTGAAATAATAAGCAGTATATAGACAACAAGTACATTATTTGTTATTTAAGTATGATGGTAAGTACAATAACCTCTGATAGAGAATATGCACAGCGTGTGAGCTGAAGCAAGTATTAATGTAATCTTACTTTGTTTTTAGGATTGCAGCCCATAATTCATTTTTTACATGTAATAATTTCCTACATATGGGTTACTTCAGGTTTGATTTTTTTAAAATACTGATTTCAGACACCTTTCACTTACTAAACGTAGGCATTCAAACTGATAACTGTGCAAAAGACTTGCCTTGAGTCAAATATTAATATTTAGTTTAACACAGTCAGTCATTTCTGAGGTGATGCTTTGCCAAAATATATTGCTTTGCCCATGATTTTTAAGAAATGTACAGCTTTTCCTTGAGATAAGCTATTACTTCTGCCACTGGAATATGTAGTGATATTTGGCAAGGCTGTGTATAGATGCTGCTTCCATTTCTATCAAAGACTGCCAGATCTTGCAAAGTGGTTTTCCTCTGAACATCTCTGTTTCTTAGAGTTGTCATCTGCATGGAGGTACAAACATATCTCAGCACTCAACTTCTCCAGTTTATGGATATGCAGTCTTTATGCCACTGTGCTAAGTTGACTGACTGTATTTTCAAAATCTTGTCAGAGTTGAAAAGGTAACACATTTTGCTTGTAAAGTCAAGAATTTTTTGTTAGTATAAATAATATTTTAAATTTGTTCTTGATTAATTTAATTTTTTA
>JACDJE010000994.1:23002-58571 GCA_016647715.1 Pavo muticus | reverse complement strand
AAAAAAAAAAAAGAGTTTTACTGTTTATGTGCGCGTTTAAAGCCTGACAAATGCAATTTTTGTCAGACGCGTATTTTGGCCAAAAAACTGATTCCCCAGCAATTGGTTATTTAGGCCATACAACAACACAATATCTAATCATTTTCTGTTTATCCGTATCCCTGGTTCTCAAATTTCTCTTCCAATTTTTCATCGTACTTCCTAAAGGACTTATAGCAGGCACTGCTCTGGGGACCCTCTCTCTGTCCCCCACCTTGGAAATCTTATTCCCCATTCCTCTCAGCAACTTATGGTCGTACTACTGCAGAAACCGCCCTTCTGCAGCGTTGCGCACACCCAATTCTCAGTTCTAGAAAATAAGGTGTACCATCAAGCAACCCTTTTTGCAAGACGTTCGCATACAGCATAAGAGTCTCAGACCTCGACCTCCAAGGCAGTACACATGATTGTTCTTACCATGGTCTGTGCACAGAGTTACCGGGATGTCACGGAGTTATCTAGATCAATCTATGCCCATGACAGGGGGGCAGCAGGCCCATGGGCCCCCTGGCCCCAAAATGGGAAGGGAAAAGGGGAAGGGTAAGGAGATGGGAGCTGGGCTCAAAAACAGAACAGCGGCAATGATCTAAGGAGGAAAACTTAATTTTACTAAATATGATATTGGAATGCAAGATAACACAATATAATACAATATAATTGGAATTGAGGCTAATAAATCAAATAAAATAAGAGAGAGTGTGTCCAAAAACTGAAAAGCCTACTTTGAACTGGAGGCACACGGCTGGGGAGCACACCCACACACTGCCAGGCAGCGAGCGAGAGAGAGCTCGAGCTAGAGAGCAAGATCCCATGACTTCCTCCCGTGACTTATCTTCCTCTCTGACCGTGAAGTCCCTTGGGATATGTAGTTCTTCTTCTCTTCTGAGAACCAGGTATCTGGAAAGTTGTCAGTCCACGGAACTGGATTATTAACTCTTTAATTACCCGTGCTTTACATGATGTTATGATGTGGAATACCGATAGCAAAATTCTAAAACCATGACACAGGAATTATCAGGTCAATCTCACAAAACCACAGTGCCCGCTGTCTGTCCCTATCCCCTAGCTGTTCACAGATCTTGCCTCTTAAATACATCCTCAGGTCCGCAGCCGGCTCCACGATGAACCACCGCTGCCAACTCATAGGGCCACAGAAATAAGGGTGGGGTGCACTGTCCTGTGCTGTAGAGGTGGAGGCTCACCGTGGGCGACGTTGTTTCCCGGGTTTCGGGACCAAATTGTGAGAAACATGCTCAAAATCAAAAATTTCTAAGCAGGCAAAGATCTTTGTGAAGAGCAGTTTATTCATTATTGCAATAATGGACGCACACCCCCTACTGACAAGGGAGAAATTTCACACCTGATCAGTGAAATCCATTCTGTTATATACCCTGGGTCTGATGCAGGTAATGCCTCTCCTGGCACTCTTTGGTTGAGCGTCCCAGGCTCACAATCTTCTGACGCTGTTGCTACATTACATTTCCATACAATGTCTGTTACCAACCCATTGTTTTTAGGTATGTTCTGTACTTTTTATGGCGATAGGAGGACAATATTTTCAAAAATTAGCACACTTGTTCTGTCCTGTACCAGACTCTCTCCTACCCTATATAATTACTTTACTTAGTGCCTGTGCCAATTCTACCCAGGTCGGAACGCCCCAGTCTCAACTTTACTCTGTTCAGCAGCTTTCTTTGTGAAAAACAACTTATCCTACACTGCATACAGAAATACTGGAAATTTCCACTGCAAAAACACAATCTACCTCTCACAATAAAATATGGGCCCTTTGAGAATTCAGGAGCAATAATAAAAGTTATGAAACCAAAAAGCTGCAACACAGTTGAGTGAATAAACATTCTAACTGATGAAACAGACAAAATCCAGAGGGATTTATAATCCCCACTGACACCATTATGCCCAACTGCCTTTACAGCTTTAGGTATCATTTCTCTAACAGTCTCTCCTACCAATATGCACTGCTTCTGCCTTACTGGAACAAAATTTCCCTCTAGAGATCATTAAGACTACAATCTGAGGCAGATAAATCCTCAAGCAATTAATGCATATAGATTATTTTTGTATGACAGCACCCATTTAAAACTTTGTGAAAGACAATTTCTTACCAGTTCTTGTTTTGTTTCTTCAGTCTTCACTCATGCAAGGGAAGAATTCTAATGAGAGAAAATGGCATAAAAATCAAACTTTCAACTTGAATCAGAGTTTCTGCATCATCTCAAGTCTCTAATCTTGTGCCACAGGGGAATTCAGGGATAATGAAATCAGTTTTGTGTACACTCTTCACATGCAAATGGAATCAACATTAAAAGTCTATTATTGGTTTGATTTGGACAATCAGATATTTTTCAAAAGTCTGTTATGGCCTAATGTCTAAAAAATATTTTTATCAATTTTCTCAAACTAGCCAACCAACAAACTAGTTTTTAAACATATCCAGGAATGAATTTTCCAAGGCACAATATGCTTCTAGCAGTGTGGAAGCATAAACCTTCCTTCATTCTGTCTGCACCAGAAGCAGAGCATCAGGGCTTTCCCTGTCTCCACTGGCAGCAAGTCAGGAGGGGGGAGGAATTGGAGAACCTAATCCAATTTGAACATCCTGTTTTGCTTGAGAGGAGGCATCTGCCTCTTGGAGTAAGATGAATTTAAAAGAGAAGTCGTCTCACCTTCTCCCTTCATCCTTTTCTTCTAGGAGGGAGACAGCAGTATTTGTATAAGGAAGAAGTTAGGTTACAGGAAGATGTGCTGAGGGGGCAGGGCCTCTGTGCAAGGGCTAAAGAGGTAAAGAGAGAAGGGTGGTCCAGCAGACAGGTATCTAGTTCACAATATAAAAGATGTGATTCATCACAATTTCTATGTGACTTTGGACCAGTCCCTTTGTTTCTCTGGACCTCTATGCCCTATTTATAAAAACTAGAATAAATTTTTTTTTGCCTCACAGAGGTTAGCCTGTTACAACCTATTACAGGCTATGGGATGCTCAGACAAGGAGGTAACAGAGGTGCAATGGAATTGCCAGGTCACATCCTGAACCAGTAGGTGAGCACCTGGGTGAGCACCTGAGTGCACGGAGCGGGGGAGCCTAGATCCACCCTTCCTCTCTCTCCCTCTCTGTAGTGCTTCTGGCCATGCTTCCGGGAGTGTGTACGCACTCAGAGTCTGAGTGGTTTGCCCCCCCTCCCCTTCAGGCACGCCAGAGTTCAAACCGGAGAAGGCTACATTCCTCAGCTCACCCTTTTTTTTCTGAACTGTTGCTGGGAGGAGTGAGTTAATTCCTCTTTCTTTGATATCTTGTTCTATAGTGCCTGTATCTCAAATAAAGGTTCTGTCATTGCCTTTTTTTGCTTTACAAGAGGCCATATCAGGTAACTCAAATAAAATTTTGATTATTTTGTTTACTCTTTTATTTACTAAACCTCAAACCCATTGAACTATTCACTCCAGTTTTGCCAAATTTCACTTGAATTACAGAGAGAAAATCCTTAATACTCATTTGTAAAATAATGGCAATCTTCCAAAGGAGACCAGAAATATTTGAGTTTAGCTGTCCAAAGCATCTCAGATGGTGAAGTACAGACATCATACAAAGCCAAGGCCCTTTGTTTCTCAGGCTAAAGCTCAAGATTTCTTTAAGCCACTATAAAGTTGTTTACAGAATTATCTTCAACTGAAACAATCTGTTGTAACATCAGTTCTTCTCATTTGAAATGAGTAAAATCCTTTCTATAAAATGTGCTTCGCAGATCAGCCTGATAGTAACTCCTAGCACAATGACCAATAGCAGTAATAGCCAGAATTTAAAGTGAGGAACAGAAGGATGGAGGCTCTCAAAACTGCAATTCAGTCACCTAAAAAGCTGAGTACCCAGCACCTTCAAGAGAAATCAAAGAAAATGATGGAGTAGTCAGTACTCATACAAGCTATAGTACTTGTTTAGCAGATAAAGTCTACATTTAGGTATTTCTTCATAATTTTTACAGCCTTGCTCAGAAGCCCCAACCTCTTCACAGTGTGCTGTCTGCCATATTGACAGCCTGATTACATGTATATCCTAATATATTAGGAAATCTACATAATTCTCGAGTATAACAAAATTTATTTTCTACTTAACTAATTTCTAGCTAATTTACCTTTATACTGATCTCAACTAGCCAATCTGTTCAGGTCACATTTCTACAAATTTTGTTAGAACAAAGTTTATCTGGCAAACATACATAAATTTGTTTTTGCATAACCAATAATAATCAACAATCTGTTAGTAAGTAAATTCTTTAGTTTACACCATTAACAGATCTTCAGAGAGCTTTCTATCCATTGAAATATAGCAATAATTTCCTTTATTTTGTGAAGTCCATTGAAAATAATCTGACTGCAAATACAAAAGAATGGTGGAAAAATAATTACAGGAGTTAAACCTAGATAGGACTCAAGTTTCTTCTTCAAAGGCACAAATTCTTCCTGCATTTCAGCCCGCTTCTATGAACAGAACAAAGTAGATTATATTCTGTAGTCTTATTTGTAGATTTATTTCACTGATTTACATCGCTTCTACAATTATCTACAGCATTTCAGAATTCACAGATGTTGATTAGAGCTCTTTTGATCCTTCTCAAAACATAAGGAAAACTAAAGATCTATCATTCACTCATCTATCAGTCAAATTCAGTTCAAATTTTACACAGAGGTATTTGCTTTATTTTTCTGAAATCATACAGCATTGTTTCTAACACAGAAACATAGAATGGCCTGGGTTGAAAAGGACGTTAAATAACATCTAGTTTCAATGCACCTGCCATGGGAAGGGTCGCCAACCACTAGACCAGGCTGCCCAGAGCCACATCCAGCCTGGCCTTGAATGCCTCCAGGGATGGGGCATCCACAACCTCCTTGGGCAACCTGTTCCAGTGTGTCACCACCCTCTGTGTGAAAAACTTCCTCCTAATATCTAATCTAAATCTCCTCTGTCTTAGTTTAAAACCATTCCCCCTTGTCCTATCACTATCAACCCATGAAAACACTCATTCCCCCTCCTGTTTATACGCTCCCTTCAAGTACTGGAAGGCCACATGAGGTCTCCCCGGAGCCTTCTCTTCTCCAATCTAAACAAGACCAGTTCCCTCAACCTTTCTCCATAGGAGAGGTGCTCCAGCCCTCTGACCATCTTAGTGGTCCTCCTCTGGACTCGTTCCAAGAGCTCTGCATCTTTCTTGTGCTGGGGGCCCCAGGCCTGGATGCAGATGGGGACTCGCAAGAGCTGAGTAGAGAGGGACAATCACCTTCCTCTCGCTGCTGGCCACCCCTTTTTTAATGCAGCCCAGAACATAGTTGGCCTTCCGGGCTGCAAGTGCACACTGCTGGCTCATGTCCAGCTTCTTGTCTACCAGGACCCCCAAGTCCTTCTCCTCAGGACTGCTCTCAAGGAGTTCTTCCCCTAGTCTGTATAAATATCTGGGATTGCCCCAGCCCAAGTGCAACACTGTGCACTTGGCCTTGTTGAACTTCATTAGTTTCTCATCGGCCCACTTCTCCAGCCTGTCCAGGTCCCTCTGGATGGCTTCCCTTCCCTCCAATGTATCGACTGCACCACTCAGCTTGGTGTCATCTGCAAACTTGCTGAGGGTGCACTCGATGCCATCATCTATGTCGTTGATAAAGATGTTGAAGAGCACCGGTTCCAAGACTGATCCTTGGGGAACACCACTTGTAACTCACCTTCACCCAGACATAGAACCATTGATCATAACCCTTTGGCTGTGACCAGCCAACCAGTTCATAATCCATCAAACAGTCCATCCTTCAAATCTATACCACTCCAATTTAGAGAGAAAAATGTGGCAAGGGACCATGTCAAAGGCTTTGCAGAAGACCAGGTAGATAAAATCTGTCGCACTTCCCCTGTCTACTGATGCCATCACTCCATAATAACATATAGCATTGTTTCATATAGCACAACCACCTGATCTCACCTCCCTGAAAGATGAGGAGATTTCAAATGAGGCTCCACCACTCAATACCACGGCAGGCCACAGAGAGAACAGAGCCAAGGGAGGAGATAGATTCTCACACCTATGGCATATTTGTGAAAACACAATTGCACATGCAGCAGTGTCAACGGTTTATGGGCTGGTTCAGCCCGGCTCCATGACTAGCAGGGCGGAGGGACTCACAGATCCAAGTCCTGGAAAAGGGAAACAGGGAAAAAAGGGGGAAAAGGGTAGAGAGAGAGCCCTCAAAACAAAAAAAGCGGCAACGATCTGACGAGAAACTATTTTAATAAATAAGATATCGGAATGCAAGATAACACACTATAATAAAATACACTACAATATAATTAGAATTGAAGCTAAAAAATCAAATTAAATGAGAGAGTGTGTCGGAAAGCCGAAGGCCTTACTCTAAAGCTGAGGCGAGATGATCTGGGGAGCTCACACGCTGCCAAGACCAAAAGGGAAAAGGGAAGGTCTCGTGAACTTGCCAGGGGCTTTATCTCCTCTCTGAATGCAAAGTCCTCAGGGGTATGTAATTCTTCTTCTCTTCTGGGACAAGTACCTGGAACTGGAGCATTAACTCTTAAACTCCCAGTGCACTACATGATGTTATTATGTGAAATACCGATAACCAAAAATCATAAAATCATGACATTCCACCCCATATTCCACATCACAACATCATGCTTAATATATACAAACAAACCATAATTAACAAGCATTAAACACATGCACACACACACACAAATATATCTACATGAAATTACTCACAGCACTCCCCCAACATGAAATTCGCTCGTAGTACACATTGAACATGCCCATTTTTCTGCATCACCCAACAAATGGATCCAGGTCCCTGGGCAAAAACAGATCCATGAAGAGGTTTGCACATCCCAGAAGCTGGAAAGACCCAAACCGCTTTTCCCAACATGCTCTTTACATGTACTACAGGGACCTTATCTCCCTTGATAGTATGTAGGGAGCTGGCAGGACCATCGTGATTGATAGATACTTGAGTGTTGACCAACCAGGTGGCTTCGGCCAAATGCTTCTCCCAATGCTTAAATGTTCCGCCACCCATTGCTTTCAGCATAGTTTTTAACAACCCATTTTATCATTCCGTTTTACCAGAAGCTGGTGCACAATAGGGGATATGATAAATCCACTCAATGCCATGATCTTTGGCCCAAGTATTTACAAGAGAATTTTTGAAATGAGTCCCATTATCTGACTCAATTCTTTCTGGAGTGCCATGTCGCCACAGGACTTGTTTCTCCAGACCCAATATGGTGTTTTGGGCGGTAGCATGGGGTACTGCATATGTTTCAAGCCACCCAGTGGTTGCCTCCACCATGGTAAGCACATAACACTTACCATTGCGAGATCGTGGCAAGGTGATATAATCAACCTGCCATGCCTCCCCATATTTATATTATTGCCATTGCCAATATATTGCCCCTATAGAGGTTTCATCCTCTAGGCTTGTTTAATTATGGTGCATGTTTCATAGTCATAAATAACCTGTGCAATAGTGTCCACAGTTAAGTCCACCCCTCGGTCTCTAGCCCACTTATATGTTGCATCTCTTCCTTGATGGCTTGAGGTCTCATGGGCCCACCGAGCTAGAAGTAATTCACTCTTGTGTTGCCAGTCCAAGTCTATTTGAGCCACCTCAATTTTGGCAGCTTGATCTACCTGATGGTTATTTTGTTGTTCTTCAGTAGCCTGACTCTTGGGCACATGAGCATCTACGTGACGCACCTTTACAACCATATTCTTTATTTGGGCAGCAATGTCTTTCCACAGTTCTGCAGCCCAAATAGGTTTACCCCTCCGCTGCCAGTTGTTTTCTTCCCACTGTTGTAACCACCCCCATAAGGCATTTGCCACCATCCATGAGTCAGTATAAAGATAAAGCATTGGCCACCTCTCCCATTCAGCAACATCTAAGGCCAGCTGGACAGCCTTTACCTCTGCGAATTTTCTTGATTCTCCTTTTCCTTCGGTGGCCTCTGCAACTTGTCGTGTGGGGCTCCACACAGCAGCTTTCCATCTGCGATGCTTCCCCACAATACGACACGATCCATCCATGAACAGGGCATATTTCTTTTCATTTTCTGGTAGTTCATTGTAAGGTGGGGCTTCTTTAGCACGTGATACCTCTTCTCCTGGTGATGTTTCAAACTTTTTACATTCAGGCCAGTCCATGATCACTTCTAGGATTACAAGATGTCTGAGGCTCCCCATCCGAGCTCGTTGTGTAATCAGCTCAATCCACTTACTCCAAGTGGCATCAGTAGGATGATGGGTGGAAGGAACCTTTCCGTAAAACATCCATTTTATCACCGTCAGTCAAAGTGCTAGAAGGAGCTGTGTTTCAGTACTGACTACTACAGAAGCAGCCCGAACCTCCTCATATGCAGCTAAGATCTCCTTTTCAGTTGGAGTGTAGCCCTCTTCGGACCCCCTGTACACTCGACACCAGAATCCCAGGGGTTGGCCTCAGGTCTTTCCTGAGGCTCTTTGCCACAGACTCCAAGTGGGACCTTTCTCTCCAGCAGCAGTGTAGAGGATGATCTTTACATCCTGTCTCGTCCATACTGGCCCCAGGGCCACAGCTTGGGCTATCTCCTTTTTGATTTGCTCAAAAGCCTGCTACTGCTCAGGACCCCACACAAAATCATTCTTCTTCCACGTCACCTGATAAAGGGGGCTTACAATTTGTCTATAGTTTGGAACATGCATTCTCCAAAAGCCCTCTACACCCATGAAAGATTGTGTCTCTTTCTTATTAGTGGGCGGAAACAAGGCAGTGATTTTGTCCATCACATCAGTTGAGATGTGATGACTTCCATCTTGCCACGTTATCCCTATGAACTGAATTTCCTGTGCAGGTCATTTCACTTTGTTTCGCTTAATAGTGAAGCCATCTTGCAGGAGGATCTGGATTACTTGCTCTCCTTTCTTGAAATCTTCCCCTGCTATGTTGCCCCACACAATAATGTCATCAATGTACTGTAAGTGCACTGGAGCACTGCACTGTTCCTGTGCAGCTTGGATCAACCCATGGGAAATGGTTGGGCTGTGTTTCCACCCCTGGGGCAAATGGTCCCAAGTATACTGAACGCCCCCTCCAGGTGAAAGCAAACTGTGGCCTACATTCTGTGGCCAAAGGAATGGAGAAAAAGGCTTTAGCAGTGTCAATGGTGGCATACCACTTGTCTGCTTTTGACTCCAATTCATGCTGGAGTTCTAGCATGTCTGAAACAGCAGCACTCGGTGGGGGTGTGACTTCATTCAGGCCACGGTAGTCTACCATCAGCCTCCATTCTCCACTGGCTTTACACACTGGCCATATGGGACTATTAAAAGGTGAGTGAGTTTTGCTGATCACTCCCTGACTCTCTAGTTGACAAATCAACTTATGAATTGGGAGCAAGGAATCCCTGTTAGTGCGGTATTGCTGTCTGTGCACCGTTTTTGTGGCAGTCGGTACCATTGCTTTTCCACCCGTAGCAACCCCACAACAGATGGATCTTCTGATTGGCCAGGCAAAACAGAGAGCTGCTTAATGTTGTCTGTGTCTACAGCAGGTATTCCAAAAGCCCATCGATATCCCTTGGGATCCTTGAAATATCCCCTTCTGAGGTAATCAATACCAAGTATACATGGAGCTCCTGGGCCAGTCACAACAGGGTGCTTTTGCCAGTCTTTACCAGTGAGGCTTATTTCTGCCTCCAACATTGTCAACTCTTGGGAACCCGCAGTCACCCCATGAATATAAATTGATTTTGTCCCTTGTTGACTCAAGAGCATTAGAGTGCACTGTGCGCCAGTGTCCACCAGTGCCTTATTATTTCTGTGGTTCTTATGTGCCAGACCATTGAATCCACACAGTCCAATACAGTCTATTGTCCCTTTCTCCCCCCTGGCTGGGGGCAGGGCCTCCCTGTTTGTTACCTCTGTCGTTCTTACATCTTTTGCCATGTCCCACAGCAACTGGAGCAGTCTTTTTTTCGGAGAAGTTCATCTTGGTGGTTGATCTGTCTTGCAATTCTTTTACCCGTGCTTGAAGTGCAGGAGTGGGTTTTTTATGCCACTTCTTCATATCTTCTCCATGGTCACATAGGAAACGCCACAAGGCAATACGCGACATTGTCTTACTGTTGTCACTTGCTCGAGCAGGAGGATGTCTTCTTTTGGTAGCTGAGACATTGGATGATGTAGGTTGGGAGGAAACCAATTTGAACAGCCCCTACAGTAGGCTGGTTTGAGAATCCTGATCCCCATCAGGTGTATCTGATACCACCATGGATCCATCAGTTCCATCAGAATAAAGCACAGTAGACAATTCGTCTATCATATCTTGATTCTTTTCTATTCTGTTAAGTTTTTCAGTTACTTTTGCAATGGCTGAAACACATGGGGTTAAATGGAACTCAAAGTCTTGAAGTCTATTTATCAGTTCTTTTAAGAGGGGTCTTCTTTCCCCTCTGCCATACATTGCTGCTAATGTACCGGTGTACCTTTCTGGTACAGTCCTTTTGAATATATGCCACATATTTGGTGTACACCTGACTCTCTCAGGATCATGCTCTTGGTTTGGATCATCAGGAATGAATGTGCGGTCATGTAACATTTCCACCATGGCGCATTCTCTCAAATGACGGATGCCTTTTTCCATATCAGTCCATTTCTTTATCTCAGGCATCAGATCATCTTTGAAGGAGCATTTTTCTTTTACAGCTAACAGCATCTGCTTCCAGAGAGTGAAGGCCTCATTCCGGCATGTTCTAATACCTCTGTCAAAGGCTGAGTCCCTGCCAGTGCTACCCTGTTGGTGAGCTTCTCTACTATCTAGCAACACACTATCGGCCCCATTGTCCCAACATTGAAGTAACCAGGTGACAATAAGTTCATTTGGGAGGCGTGAAAAGTCTTTTCTCAGACCTCAAATTTCATTCATTTTTAGAGATCGAGTGGTAATGGTGATGATGTCTTGCTCACCTCCTACTCTTTCTGGACTTGTTGTTACCCTCCTAGGCGTTGGTGACTGCGATCTTATTGAGGGTCCCACTCCTGGACTCAGGGGCGGCTCCCCTAGATCTTGGAGCCACTCCCCTGGACTGAGGGGAGGTTCCACTGGACCTTCTTTCTCTACTTTCTCCTCCTCCTCTTTCTTCTGTTCTAAGTGAGTCGAGATTCGTTTCATTTTCTGTCCTCTTACAGGGGCAACAGACATAGATTTGGGTGCCTCCTGTGGTTGATCAGGTTGGTCAGTTTTGATGCTCTCACTCTCCAGCTCGGCATGGAGTCTGTCTCCTTCGGCTATGAGGGAAACTCGTTCAGCTTCGAGGATGACTTGATGAGCCTGAATGTGGGCTTGTTTGGTTTCGAGACTGAATATTTTGAACAAGAAGGAGTCTCGTTCAATTTGAGGGTGTCCCGTTCGGACTGGAGGATGTCTCGCTCGGACTGGAGGATGTCTTGTTGAGATTGGAGGCTGTTGAGTTTGGATTGAAGGGAGTCTTTCTCGGATTGGAGGTTGTCTCTTTTGGATTGGAGGGTGTCTCGCTCGGTTCGGAGGGTGTCTTGCTTGAATCGGAAGGTGTCTTGCTTGGATTGGAAGATGTCTCGTTCAGACTGGAGATTCTTTCTCAGCTCAGACATCTTCCCTTTCGACTTGGAGTTTTTCCTACTCAGCTCAGAGACACTCTTGCCAGATTCAGAGATTCCCTTTTCTGACTAGGAGACTCTCTTTCTCACCTAGGCGATTCTCCCTCTTGGTTTGGACCCTCTCCCTTTCAGCTCCGAGACTTTCCCTTTTGGTTTGGAGACTCTCCCTCAATTTCAGACTCTCTCCCTCTCTGGTATAGAATTGAATAAGGCCCAATAAGCATTAGCCATGCCCCAAATAATTTGTGCCTCCTCAGATCTGTCTGAGCTGCAACATCCCTGTCTCAAATATCGACTTAGGCTCTCAGGATCTTGCAGGTGTTCAGGAGTCAAGTTCCATGACACCGGGGATGTCCATCTCTCTAAAGTTTCTCCCAAGTGCCTCCACACTCCCTGCCACTCAATATTCTCTGGTTTTGGGGAAGGCTTCTGTGGAGGAATGGCTGAAGGAGCAAGGCAGCCATGACTCGCTGTACGAGCAAAATCTCTGTGGCAGCACAGAAGGCATCATGCTGGAAAAATACTGTGAGAACAGGGTAGTGGGGGAGTGCAGATAAGGGTCACTGTGGCCTTGAAGCCAGAGGCAGATGCAAGAGAGGGAATTAGTGTGTGCACGACTCAGGAACTTGGTAAGCTGGAATGTATACACCCCCCCCCGTGCTGTAAATATGAGTAGCTGATGTAGCAATAAGCGTTAGTAACCAATCAGATTAATGTCAATAAGATATGTAGCCAATCGGGCAATGCCAAGTATACTCTCTTCCTTATAAATGGATTGCTCTGTTTAGAATAAAGTGAAGCTTTTACCACTCATATTGAGTTTGTCATGCTTCCCCGCGCGCTGGACACCCATCCCTGCTGACTCTGTGGCAGGCTTCCTCAAAATATTAAAAATACAGATACTGAGTGAAACGAGTAAAATGATGAGTAGTACATTCAGGGAGACTGACAACAATATTGTTGTAAGAATATTTGGATAACAAGGGATATAATTGCTTTGACTGAGCAATCCAGGCTGCAACGGTCGGCGACCTTGGAGTGTTCGAGAGGGGGGTGGTAAACAGGGAGCTGGCAGCCGACAGTGGGAATGTTTCTGATACTGTAGAAGATTTATAGTTTTCCTCTATGCACCAATCATAGAATTGTATTTGCCTACTATTTGCTAGATAAGCAGTGTAATTTTAGCCCACTATATAAGCTTGTGTGTGTGGCTATTTTTATCCCTTTGCTCTTCACTATGTAAGTGTGGATTTTCTCAATAAAGTTGAGCATGATGATTTAATCATATTGATACCTGTCATGACTCTGGAACCTTTCTCCTCGTCACAATATCATCATGATCATTGGATGAGCATTCAAAAACTGCATAAATGATTCAAAGGAGATCACCGAGGTTAGCTGCTTCGGAGCTGTCCCGGCCAGAACCACAGCGACTGATCACGAGGTATGGGGGGGGTTCAGTCGGTTCCTTCATCCAGGGAACCCCGGCAGATCTCACGAGAGCTGCTGAAGTGGCATGGGCGTTGCCAGGGCAACGGCTCTGTATCCATGCCCCCTGCCTTGAAAAAGCCTCAGGGAGCAGGGACGGAGAGGAGGAGTCAGGGTGTGTGAATCATGTGGGCTGTCCAAACGCGGATAAACTGTAATCCACCCATTCATGGGACTACACAGTGAGGAGGGTTGCTATCACTGCGAAGAGAGTGATAAGTGCGGGGGCACCTGTTAATGGCCTGGTAGTGGGGCGAGGGCGATGCTGGCACTACCATCAGCAGGGCAGAGCTGATCAGTCACACCCAATTAAGGCTACCCTAATAGTGCTAGTGAGTCTGCTGGTTTGCCATGGCTGCACCCCGGCGGAAGGCTACTGCCAGGAAAAATGTGGAGACTCAGACAGAGGTCCCATGCACACATGAAAGGAAGGCTGCTGCTAAGAAAAATGTGGAGACTCAGACTGGGGTCCCGAAACAACATGCTAGTGTGCAGGTCTCTGGCTGTAGTGAGTGCCAGAGCCTGGCCTTTGCAGTGCTAGGTGAGGGAGACAGCACTTGTGTAAGATGCGACCAGCTAAATGACTTACTCAGCCTTGTGGTCGACCTGAAGGAGGAGGTGGAGAGGCTGAGGAGCATAAAGGAATGTGAGAGGAAGATTGATTGGTGGTGCCAAACCCTATCGGCCCAGAGATCTAGGCAGCCAGATGAGGCTCCACATGGAACACGTCACCCCCTGCTGCCTTGCAAACAGGTGATAGAGGGGAACCAGCAGGCAGACAGTGTTCTTGCTGCCCTGAGCCCCCTGTCCTCTCCTCCCCCTAGCAACAACGGTAAAGAATTGGGGAGCGTGGGGCAGTGGCAAAAGGTCCCTGCTCGGTGATGTAGGTGCGCCTGCCCAGAGATTCCCCTGCCTCCCCAGCTGCCCCTGCAGAACAGGTACAGTGCTCTGCAGGGACAACTGGACAACAGTGGTGATGATGGCTCTCCCCACTTGGTGGTGTCACCAAAGTCTAACCAGACCTCACTTAGCATTAAAACCTCATCAGCAAAGAAAAAACGACGGGTCATTGGTGACTCTCTGCTGAAGGGAGCAGAAGGACCGATACGTAGACCAGACCCTCTACACAGGGAGGTCTGTTTCCTCCCGGTAGCTTGGGTTAAAGACGTAAGGAAGAAGCTTCCTTCCGTAGTTCAGCCCTCAGATTACTATCCCCTGTTACTGTTTCAGGGAGGCAGCAATGATATAGGAAGAACTTCCCTAAAGACTATGAAAAAGGACTTCAGAGCCTTGGGGTGACAGGTCAAGGGTTCGGGAGCACAAGTTGTGTTCTCCTCTATCCCTCCAGTTACAGGGAATGATGAGGGACTAAATATGACAGGCCAACGGATTAATACCTGGCTCCAAACCTGGTGTGCCCAGCAGGGTTTTGGGTTTTTTGACCTCTGCCCTATTTGCACGAGACCAGGCCTGCTGACAACCGAAAGGAGTAGCTTCCCCCACTGGTGGAAAGGGGTCTTAAGACGGGAATTGTTAAGGTTCACTGATAGAGCTTTAAACTAGGTACGAAGGGGGGTGGGGGTGTAACTGGGGTCATTAGAATGGAGCCTGTATGTAACATGCCAGTGCTTGTAGGAGAGGGATGTGCTAGTAAGATCCCACAGTCTTGTGTCTTGGTGAAGGAGGAGAACGACTCACCCTTTTGTAGGAAGAACACGAGGGTTGGTGTGAGGTTGGTGTCTATGGAAACACCTGAGTATGGTCATGAGGGTATTAGGGCTACTGTCACTCAAAAGGAGGCCCAGCTCAGGTGCTTTTACACTAATGCGCGTAGCATGGGAAAAAAACAGGAGGAGCTGGAGGCCATTGTGCGGTTGGAAAACTATGATATAGTTGCCATCACAGAAACATGGTGGAATGACTCGTACAGCTGGAGTGCTGTGATGGATGGCTACTGACTTTTCAAAAGAGATAGACAAAGCAGGAAAGGTGGTGGTGTAGCCCTCTATGTTAAGAAAGAATGTGAATGTATGGAAATTAATGATGGTGATGATAGGGTTGAGAGCTTACGGGTCAGAATAAAAGGGAAGGCCAATAAGACTGACATTATTGTGGGAGTCTGCTACAGGCCACCCAACCAGGACGAAGAGGTGGATAAGATACTTTATAGACAGTTGGGTGAGGTCTCAAGGTCTCTCCCCCTTGTTCCTGTGGGGGACTTCAACTTCCCAGATATCTGCTGGATTTATAATACAGCAGATAGGGAACAGTCCCGGAGGTTCCTAGAGTGTGTGGGAGATAACTTCCTGACACAGCTGGTGAAGGAGCCAACAAGGAGAAGCAAAATCCTGGACCTGCTGCTTGTTAACAGAGAAGGTCTTGAGGGGGATGTAAAGGTTGGAGGCCATCTGGGGCATAGTGATCATGAGATGCTAGATTTCTTGATCCTTGTTGAACCATGGAGGGGAGTCAGCAGAACCACCACCTTGGACTTCCGGAGGGCAGACTTCAGTGTCTTTAGGACCATGGTTGAGAGGGTCCCATGGGAGGTAGTTTTGGAGTGTGTGGGAGCCCAGGAAGGCTGGGAATACTTTAAGGAAGTTATTTTAAAGGTGCAGGAGCTGACCATCCCCAAGTCACAGAAGACAAGTTGACGGGCAAGGAGGCCGGACTGGCTGAACAGAGACCTTAGGCTGGAACTCAAGAGCAAAAGGGAAGTTTATAGTCTCTGGAAGAGCAGGCAAGCTAATTATGATGATTACAGGTACGTAGTGAAGCTGTGAAGCTGTGCAGGGAGAAAATCAGAAAAGCCAAAGCCCAGCTAGAACTGAACTTGGCCACTAAGGTAAAGGAAAACAATAAATATTTCTATAAACACATCAACAGCAAGAGGAGGGCTAGGGAGAATCTCCATCCCTTGTTGGACGCCAAGGACCAAGGATCAGGATAAGGCTGAGGTACTTAATGCCTTCTTTGCCTCAGTCTTTAATAGTAAGACTTGTTAGTCCCTGGGAACACAGCCCCCTGCACTGGTAGATAGGGATGGGGAACAGAATAGGCCCTGCATAATCCATGATGACCTGGTGGTTATGTGGGGATGGTCAGGCACGGAAAGCATTACCTATAAATTGGACTGGGACACGCACTGTGGGATACTTGGTACCCCAGACCACGGTGCATGAAGAGACCCCTGGGGGACTCTTGAGAACCCCCTGGATTCGAACTAAGCGCACATACAACCCCCTAGTTAGGTATAATACGGGATTCCACAGCTTTCTGAGAGCCCCTATCCCATCTTTAGGAGTAGCTCAGCTGGAAAAGGCTATAGTGAATATCTCTGCAACTCTAGAAATAGTAGAAAATGCCACAACAGATGCATTACGAGCAATCCAAGAGGAGGTATCCTCCTTATCCAAAGTGGTACTTCAAAATAGGATGGCAATAGATATATTAACAGCTAAAGAAGGAGGAGTATGTACAATAATAAATCAGAGTAGTTGTGCTTACCTAAATGAGGACTTGAGAATTGAAACAGACTTAAGAAAAATTTGGGAGCAAACAAAAGTCCTGCATGAGACAAGTAAAGATAACACCGACTGGGAAGCAGATTTATGGGGCTTACTCACTAGCTGGTTATCAAATCTAGGATGGCTAAAACAGCTTTTCTGAACGGGAAGGGATAGGGAAAGGAAAGAAAACGAACAGACCTCTAGGGAGGTAAACTTATTTTACTAACTATAATATAATACAATCTAATTAAGACGGATAAATCAAACAAAGTGGAGAGAGAGAGTTATCGGAGCACTTGCCTCTTCATCAGTTGAGAGCCAAGAAGAGAGACAGCCCCCAGCCCGTCCCTCCGTGACGTGTAGGGACAGGTACCCGGATTAGAGTGTTAACACTTTAACTCCCAGTGCACTACATGATGTTATGATGTGGAATACTGAAAACCAAAATCACAAAACCATGACAGACGGCAGACCCAGTGCCCTGAAAATGCTACAGACAACATAGGCCTCTCTGCTTAGGATCCAAATTATGGGCACCGATAATCGGGTAAGACCCCAAATTGGCAATGAAAGTAATCTTCTGCTCCCTGCCCCTGAGAATCTAGAACCAGGTACCCATAGAATAAAATTGCCTTGGAAGGTGCAGGTAGGACCTAAGTGGTGTGGCCTACTTGCACCTTGGGGGAGATTATTAGAGGTGGGAGGCTCGGTAGTCCCTCTGGTAATCGGTACATGGCCTACCGATATTGTAGTCAACACTCTGGTCTTCATTGACTTGGAACCGTTTGCCCCACGGGTGGAAACACAGCCCGAACATTTGCCATGGGTTGATCCAAACTGTATTGGAGCAGGGCGGTGCTCCCAAGCACCTGCAGTACATTGATGATATAGCTGTGAAGCGAAGCGTCACCTGATAAAGGGGGCTTACAATGAGGCTGTAGCTTGGAACATGCATTCTCCAAAAGCCCACTACGCCCAGAAAAGATTGAGTCTCATTCTTATTAGTGGGTGGAGACATGGCAGTAATTGACTGCTACTATAATCACACTGTCTGTCATCAAACTCTTATACATGCTTTCGAATCCTGATTTTCAGTGGTTCTTCCTCTTCTGCTGTCCACTGTGGTCTGGGTGCTTTCTTCAGGCAGGTATGACGTATCCACAGTGTTAGTCCTTCTACTTTTGCTGCTGTATGGGTGGTCAGAAGTACTTGGTAGGGTCCTTCCCACCTCGGTTCAAAAGGTGAATCTGAGAGGGATTTAACATATACATAGTCGCCTGGGAATACATCATGCACTGGACCATCCAGGCCTTGTGCCCTGGTACCAAACACCGTTTTCTCAATTTTCTTTAACTGCTTTCCCAAGCTAATCATATACTCACTCAACACCTTATCCCCCCCATTGGATTATATGGCAGGTGGAATTGCCATTCGATGTTATTTTCTTCTTCTGCCCAGCGTTGTATCGTTGCACCAGTAAAATGGGTCCCTTGGTCGCTCTCGATGACTTGAGGTGTCCTGTAGGCAGACATCAGTTTAGTGAGTGCCTTGATGGTATATGCCTGGTTTGCTTTTGGTACCGGATAGGCCCGCAGAAGCCCACTTGCAGTATAGACGCAGGTCAGGGCATATCTCTCCCTCTCAGACAGAGGAAGGGGCCCAATGTAATCAGCCTGCCATCGCTGGAGAGGATTGTGTCCTCTAGCAAGATGGGCTGTTGTTTCAGGCAGCGATCTCGGTCTCATCTTAGAGCAAGTGTCGCAGTCTCGACATGCCTGGGCAATGTCAGATAGCTGTATGGGCAGCCCCCGTGCTTTAGCAGCTGCCCACATAGTCTTTTGTCCAGCATGCTGTAGCTTCTGATGTAACCAACGGGCGATGTTCTCAGATAGTGAATTCTCAATCCATCGAACTTGGGCCAGTGTGTCCACTTCATCATTTCCCGGTGACTGTAGGGGTTGGTGACCAGAAACGTGGTAGACACGTACAGTTCTGTGTTTAACTGTATTCCATAAGCCCAACCACATATCTTTGCCCCAGATTGGACGTGCATGGATAGTCCATTCCTGGGTGGCCCACTGTGCAATCCAAAGAGTGAGCCCCCGAAACACAGCCCAACTACCTGTGCAGATGTTCAGGATACCGTCACCGGGTTCCTTGGTTATAGCCATCCACATGGCTCGCAGTTCTGCCCAATGGCTGCTCTGACCATCCCCCTCGTCAAACCAAATTGTCTAAGTGGAGGGATGGTATGCTATCGCTCTCCACTTGCTCGGGTTGCCCTTGCTGGACCCATCTGTGTACCAGGCATCTTCAGGGATAGGATATTTCCCCTCCTAAACAGGACTGTTCTCTGGTGGAGCGACCAATGTTTCTTTTGGTGCATCACTGTGATACGTCACTGGGCCCAGGATATTTTGAAGTTCTTCTTTCAGCGGTGATGAAGACAGACTACTCCTCTGGCTGAGACAGGCGACCCATTGTGCCACCGTTTGTGCTTGGGCCACCCCCTGTCTTAGGAAGGTGGGTCAGATCTTTCACCCACCCCTGAATCGGCAGAGTGGTCTTAACTATGACTTCAGCCGTTTGAGTTATTGGCTCTACCGCCTGTAATACAGAGTAGGCAGCCAATAACTGTTTTTCCATCATGCTATATCTTTCTTCTGCTCCATGCCAGACCTGAGACCAGAATCCAATGGGGGTCTGAACAGAACTCTGGCGTTGCCACAGGCCCCAGCCAAAGCCATCCTGAGTGACATGAACGTACAACTCGGCTGGGAGGGTAGGATCGAATATACCCAATGCCTGGGCTTGTTTAACTGCCAGTTTCGCCTGTTGGAAAGCGTCCTGTTCCATTCTCCCCCAGTCCCATAGCTGCCCCTTTTTCGTGAGTCTATACAGTGGCCTCAGAAGCTGCGCTAAATGAGGTATAAAGGAGCGCCAGTACCCCAATATACCTAAAAGCTCCTGCAGCTGCTTTGGTGTTGTAGGGACTGGGAATGCCTGAACCTTATCTATGACAGCACTGGGTAGTACTTTGGTCTTTCCTGACCAAACTACCCCCAGGAAGTTTACGGACAGGCCCGGACCTTGCACCTTCTGAGGATTTATGGCCCATTCTCTTTCCTGCAGATAAGTAGTTAATGAATCTGCTGCTTGTCCTACCACCTCGAATGAGTCGGATGTCAACAGGAGATCATCAGTATAATGATCCAAGTTAATATCATTAGGTTTTCTCCAATTAGCCAGGTCACGCGCCACTAGATTATGACAATATGTTGGTGAATGCACGTACCCCTGCGGCAGGACCTGAAAGGTCCACTGCCTGCCTCCCCATGTACACGCAAACTGGTCTTGCGATTCTTCAGCAATTGGAATACTGAAGAACGCATTTGCCAAATCTAGGACACAATGATAGGTTTTTATCTCTCTACTCAATGTGTCCGTTAGGGAGGCAATATTGGGTACGGCCGCATGAATAGGCGGTGTCACCTTATTTAACTCTCTATAATCCACTGTCTTTCTCCACATTCCATCCAACTTTCGCACTGGCCATATGGGGGAATTATATGGGCTGTGTGCAGGTCATATAATGCCTACTTTTTCTAATTCCTGCACCGTTCTTGATATTTCATCTTGCCCACCTGGGAGCCTATACTGTCTTTCATTAGTAATTTGGTGTGGTTTCGGCAGGCAAATAGGCTCATGCTTTGCATGGCCTCTCAATATTGCCTGCACTGCCCGGACACTAATACACCTTTGTCTAAGTCTGAACTCTCCCACAGTCGTCTGGAGAGCCAGACCCCACAGAATATCTATGCCCAGGATGTATTCTTGGACTGGGGCAATAGATACCTTATACTCTCGGGGTGGGAGATGCCCAACCCCCAGTTTCAACCATGTCTGGGTTACCGGAATGTTCTGTCCCCCAAAACCACCAATCATCACTCTATCGCCATCAAATCTAGTCAGATCTCCATAGATTATTGTTGTTTCCGCTCCTGTATCAACCAACGCCATAACTCTCTGAATATTCTTTTGGGACCGAAAAATCATTAATTCTACATAGGGCCTTGTCATGGGGTTATCCAGACCAGTCTATGCCCGTGACAGGGACAGTACGCCCAAGGGCCCCCTCCCTGTCCCCCGCCCTGAAAACAGGAAGGGAAAGGGAAAGGAAAATAAGAACTGCACCAGAAAAGAATGCTGGTACACTAGCAGGAATGTATGGCAGAGTGCAAAGAGGACCCCTTTCATTTGAACTGATTATTAGTCTTCATGACTTTGAGCAACGTATAACCCCTCCACAAGCTTATGTTTCAGCCATTTCAAAAGTAACGGAAAGACTGGATAGAATGGAGAGTAAACAAAAAGATATGATGGAGGAACTGTCTACCTCGCTTCATCATGATGAACTCAATGAACCTGTGGTGGCATCAGAGACACCTGATGAGAATCAGAGTTATCAAAACAATCTACTGAAGGGGCTGATCAAATTGATTTCCTCCCTATCTGCAGCATCCAATATCTCATCTATTAAAAGCAGACATCTTCCTGCTTGAGCAAGTGACAACAGTAAGTCTATGTTGTGTATTTCCTTGTGGAATTACCGACGTGAGCATGGAGAAGATATGAAGAAGTGGCATAAAAACCCACTCCTGCACTATGAGCATGAGTAGGAGAACTGCAAAATAGATCAACCACTAAGGTGAACTTCTCTTCCAAGGTGATCGCTCCAGTTGCTGTGGGACACGGCAAAGGCCGTAAGTGTCCTGACCATGACTCACGGGAGGATAACGACAGAGGTAACAATTAGAGGGGCCCTGCCCACAGCTGGGGGGGAAAGGGACAATAGAGTGTATTGGACTGTGTGGATTCGATGGCCAGGCACATCAGATCCACGGAAATATGAGGCACTGGTAGACACTGGTGCACAGTGCACTCTAATGCCCTTAAGTCGCAAAGGGACAGAATCAATTTATATTTCTAGGGTGACTGGGGGTTCTCAAGAGTTGACTGTGTTGGAGGCAGAAATAATCCTCCCTGGTAATGATTGGCAAAAGCATCCTATTGTGACTGGCCCAGGGGCTCCATGTGTACTTGGTAACGATTACCTCAGAATGAGGTATTTATAGTATCCAAAGGGATATTGATGGGTCTTTGGAATAGTGGCTTTAGACACAGATGATATGAAGCAGCTGTCTGTTTTGCCTGGCCTGTCAGAAGATCCCATCTCTTGTGGGGTTGCTGTAAGTGGAAGAGCAACAGGTACCAATTGCTACAAAAACAGTGCACAGACAACAGTACCGTACCAACAGGGATTCCTTGCTCCCCATTCGTAAGTTGATTCATCAGCTAGAGAGTCAGGGAGTGATCAGCAAAACTCACTCACCTTTTAATAGTCCCATATGGCCAGTGTGTAAAGCCAGTGGAGAATGGAGGCTGATGGTAGACTACCGTGGCCTGAATGAAGTCACACCCCCACTGAGTGCTCCCGTGCCGGACATGTTAGAACTCCAATATGAACTGGAGTCAAAAGCAGCCAAATGGTATGCCACCACTGACATTGCTAACGCCTTCTTTTCCATTCCTTTGGCCACGGAATGTAGGCCACAGTTTGCTTTCACCTGGAGGGGCGTTCAGTATACTTGGAACTGTTCGCCCCAGGGGTGGAAACACAGCCCATTTGCCATGGGTTGATCCAAACTGTATTGGAGCGGGGCGGTGCTCCCGAGCACCTGCAGTACATTGATTATATCATTGTGTGGGGCGATACAGCAGAGGAAGTATTCAAGAAAGGAGAGAGAATAATCCAGATCCTTCTGCAAGCTGGTTTTGCTATTAAGCGAAGCTAAGTGAAAGGACCTGCACAGGAAATTCAGTTCGTAGGGATAAAGTGGTAGATGGACATCGTCACATCCCAGTGGATGTATTAATCAAAATTACTGCTATGTCTCCGCCCCGTAGTAAGAAAGAGACACACAATCTTTTCTAGGCATAGTGGGCTTTCATATTCTGAAATATAGTCACATTGTTAGCCCCCTTTATCAGGTGATGCGGAAGAAGAATAATTTTACGTGGAGCCCTGCAGCGTCTGATGCACGGACTCTACATGTCAACAGAGTATTCTACAAACACTCCTGAACAGTGCATGTGGGCGCTTATCCAATCAGAGCCATGAGCCATTCCTTTTGCTTTTTCTCTTCTTCTAGAGATGTCCTTGGTTCTCATGCTGTTTTATCTTGCTCCACAGCTGCTGCTCTGAATAGTTTTTCTTGTATTGCCTCATCTCCCCTCTTTCATTTTAACACCATCCCCCCCTTGTCCTATGTGTGACCTAAAAAGTAACCCCACAGCTGCTTGGGTGCCATCAGCCGTGACAGCAATCTGGCAGTAGTGTCACCTGTTGAGCAATGTCTTACTGTGACAGCTGAGTAAGTCTTGATATGTATTTGAAAGGTTTGACACAGAAGATGTGTTTTTATGATGTATTTTCCAACAAGGAGCCCAACTTTTTAATGTAAGAAATAATACAGCTGCAGGTCAGTTAGCAATATCTTGTTGACCTGCACAGCTGAAGTTCAGTGGAGGGGGTACCCACCCTACCTCCAAACTCTTTAGTTTTTATCCTCTTCATTCTGCTCTTGTGCACCTCTGGTATCTCAGGACAATGACATCTGCTCCCCCCATTGGAGGACTGGCAGTTGATCATGCAGCAAACACACACCTGCTACCTGGTGGGCCAGTGGGCATGCGTGCTGACTCCGTAGTGGTCATTTTCTCCATAACAACCCCAAAAGTCAGCCTGACCTGCAAACATCAGCCAAGAGTCGATTCTTTCTGGTCGCTCAACCACACAAGTTCTTATTGGCCTATCATGGTCTCAGGAGGGTGCTGCTGAACAATCTTTGAGACAATAGTGCTTTCTTTCAGCTTCTCACTTTATTTCAGCTTCTTCTTAATGGGAACTTGAGTCTTTCTCCCCATTTCTTTTGCTAGCTTTTCCTGCCTATTAAGTTGAACAGCGAAAGTAGGTTTCCTGATTTTACATTGTCATTCTCGTGAACCAGCACTGGGTGGCAATGCTGATATTACACAGTGTTTGAGAATAGTACTAACCAAACATCATTTGTAATGGAATTCTACATACAAAATGACATAGGAAACTTTCCAGTCTTTATCTGACCTTTGTCATTTTCTAAAACTAGAGTAAAATGGCATATTTGACTCACTGGCAATTCTAAGTCTGCTTTGCCAAGAGCTCAGTGAAATAAGCAGCACGAATGACTTAACCTTTGGAGTGCATTTTTTTTTACTTTAGATTGAATATTTGAAAAGAGTTGGGGCTTGTGTAATGTGCTAGATTTTCAGCCTCAAGGAGAAATTACCTTCTCTTGTTAACAGAATGAGCAAAGCGGTGCAAGTGTTGAGAATTTCTTTTTTCTGCTGCATGTGCAAAATTGTGTTTTCACAAATAAGCCATAGGTATGAGAATCTATCTCCACCCTTGGCTCTGTTCTCTCTGTGGCCTGCAGTGGTGATGACTGGTGGAGCCTCATATGAAATCTCCTCTCCTTCCAGGGAGGTGAGATCAGGTGGTTGTGCTGCTATAAGAAACAGGTGTCATGGTTTTATGATTTTTTGGTTATCGGTATTCCACATCATGTAGTGCACTGGGAGTTAAAGAGTTAATGCTCCAGTTCCAGGTACTTGTCCCAGAAGAGAAGAAGAACTACATACCCCAGAGGACTTGGCGTTCAGAGAGGTGCTGGAACAGGCTGCCCAGAGAGGTTGTGGATGCTCTGTCCCTGGAGGTGTTCAAGGCCAGGTTGGATGGGGACCTGGGCAGCCTGGTCTAGTATTAAATGTGGAGGTTGGTGGCCCTGCCTGTGGCAGGGGAGTTGGAGATTCATGATCCTTGAGGGCCATTCTGTAATTCTGTGACTCTGTGATTCTGTGAGGAGATAAAACCCCTGGCAAGTTCACGAGACCTTCCCTTTTCCCTTTTGATTTCGGCAGCATGTGAGCTCCCCAGATCATCTCGCCTCAGCTTTAGAGTAAGGCCTTCGGCTTTCAGACACTCTCTCTCATTTAATTTGATTTATTAGCTTCAATTCTAATTATATTGTAGTGTATTGTATTATAGTGTGTTATCTTGCATTCTGATATTTTATTTAGTAAAATAGTTTCTCGTCAGATCGTTGCCGCTTTTTTGTTTTGAGGGCTCTCTCTCTACCCTTTTCCCCCTTTTTTCCCTGTTTCCCCTTTCCAGGATGTGGATCCGTGGGTCCTTCCACCCTGCTAGTCATGGAACCAGGCTGAACCAGCCCATAAACTGTTGACATTCTTGGTGGAGAAGGCAGGCATAGGCCATAGTCCGCTTTTTTAGCTTTTAGAACGAATCTCTCTCTGCTCTCGGAGAGCTTTGTTAGGAGAGTTTTATCTCTATTGCAGGTGCTCACTGAAAACTTGACCTTGAAAGTCCAAGCAGACTGCTAATATTCTGGGATATTTGTAAACTTTGAGCACTGCTATCTTGCTTCTGTAAAGAGGAAAAAAAAAAAGATTCCGCTTTCCCTTTTAGAACTATTTCTAGTGGGAGCTGCTAATTCTACAGAACTTGTGATTTTTCAAAGGTCTCCCAGTCTCTCATAGAATCATGGAATCATAGAATTGCTCAGGTTGGAAAAGACCTTAAAGATCATCGAGTCCAACCACAACCTAACCATACTACCCTAACTCTAACAACCCTCTGCTAAATCATGTCCCTGAGCACCACATCCAAACGGTTTTTAAACACATTCAGGGATGGTGACTCAACCACCTCCCTGGGGAGCCTATTCCAGTGCTTAACAACCCTTTCTGTAAAGAACTTTTTCCTGATATCCAACCCAAACTTCCCCTGGCGCAACTTGAGGCCATTTCCCCTCATCCTGTCACCTGCCACCAGTGAGAAGAGACCAGCCCCACTCTCGCTGTAAGCACCTTTCAGATACTGGAAGAGAGCAATAAGGTCTCCCCTCAGCCTCCTTTTCCCCAGACTAAACAGCCCCAGTTCCTTCAGTCACTCGCGTAGGGCATATTCTCCAAGCCCTTCACAAGCCTTGTTGCCCTTCTTTGGACCTGCTCCAGCACCTTAATGTCCTTTCTGTACTGAGGTGCCCAAAACTGAACACAGTACTCGAGGTGAGGCCTCACCAGTGCCGAGTACAGGGGCATTCTCTAGTCCTGCTCACCACACCATTCCTGATACAAGCCAGGATGCCATTGGCCTTCTTGGCCACCTGGGCACACTGCTGGCTCATATTCAGCCAACTGTCCATCAGTGCACCAAGGTCCCTTTCCATCAGGCAGCTTTCCAGCCACTCCTCCGCAAGCCTGTAGGGTTGCCTGGGGTTGTTGTGACCAATATGCAGGACCCGACACTTGGCCCTATTGAAACTCATACAGTTTACCTTGGCCCATCGATCCAGTCTATCCAGGTCCCTCTGTAGTGCCTTTCTCCCCTCCGGCAGATCAACACTCCCTCCCAACTTGGTGTCGTCTGCAAACTTACTGAGGGCGCACTCAATCCCCTCATCAAGATCGTTAATAAAGATGTTAAATGGAAGCGGCCCTAGTACTGAGCCCTCGGGGACACCACTCGTGACTGGCCGCCAACTGTATTTAACTCCATTGACCACAACTCTTTGGGCCTGGCCATCCAGCCAGTGTCCAGAAGCTGAAACTCATTTGGGGGCTGCCCCTCCCACAGGGTCAGAAGTTTACAGTGAGGAAGACTACGAGCCTTCATGAGGAAGATGATGAGCCTTCATCCCACGACCACCTGGAGGAGACCCCCACGACTCACTATGCATGCGCAAGGAGGGAGGGACCGCATGCTAATGGGTTCTCGGAAAAGTAATGAGTATGTATACGAATTCTGGGAAAAGTATTGATTATGTATTAGTTCTGCCTATATCTATACCAAGCTTTTACTCTGCGGTGTGCAAGTTTGGTGGAGCTATCCCCCTTGCACCAGGGCATATGTGCATCGCTAATAAACATACCTGTTCTATATCCTTATTCAGGCTAGAGGGTTTGATTTCCGCACATCACCGCCAGCATGTTCCTTCTCTCTCCTTTCCGGCGGTTTGCCATCTGTCAAGGGTCAGTTAGTAATAAGTGTACTTGCTTAGGGAGTTTCTGCTTCCCGCTTACAGAGATTATCTAAAAATTGATGCCTGTGTGTGTATGAGTGTGTTGCTGAACAGGGTAAAGTTGAGACAGGGGCGTTCCGACATAGGTAAAATTGGCACGGGCACTAGGTAAGGTAATTATGTAGGTTAGGGGAGAGTCCGGTACAGGACAGGACTAGTGTGTAATTTATTGAAAATATTGTCCTCTTATTGTCGTAAAAGGTACAGAACATACCCGAAGACAATGGGTTGGTAACAGACATTGTATGGAAGTGTAACGTAGCTATGGAAGCGTAACGTAGCTATGGAAGTGTAACATAGCAACAGCGTCGGAAGACTGTGAGCCTGAGATCCTCGACCAATGAGTGCCAGGAGAGGCTTTACCTGCGTCAGACCCAGGGTATATAATGGAATGGATCTCACTGACTAGTTGCACAATTCCTCCCTTGTCAGTAGGGGGTGTGCGTCCATTATTGCAATAATGAATAAACTGCTCTTCACAGAGATCTTTGCCTGATTAGAAATTTTTGATCTTGAGCGTGTTTCTCACACAGTTCACCTTTTGATGGGAACAGGGAAAGTCAAATACATGAGATTTACACAGCAAATGGGCTGTCAGTAAGACTACTCCACTCTTCAGTTACACATTTGCATGTGTAATTGTGGGAATACAAGAAAGACTATTCAGAGCAGCAGCTGTGAAGCAAGATAAACAGCATGAGAAAACAATGCTGAGAACTACGATATCTCTAGAAGACGAGAAAAGCAAAAAGAACGGCCTATGGCTCTGATTGGATGCTAACGAGGATTGCCAAAAAGTGCTTCGCCCCTTATCTAACCCTACGCTTCTCTAAATGATAGGCACATGCAATAAAATAGGGACTATGCAGCATCAGTGTAACATGATGGCTTCAGCATTCGCAGCCATGAATTTGAACTCACGAAACTGCTTCACATGTGGACAATCAGGTCATTTAAGCTGAAACTGTCCTAATAAAAAGGCCTCTGGGACTCCAGTATGTCCAAGGTGTTGTAAAGGATGACATTACGTGAATCAATGCCATTCTTGCTTTGCTAAAAGTGAGCAATCCATGCAGGGAAACAGGGGTCAGAGCATGCGACGGGGGCACATGACAACACAAGTAGCCCCAGTGCAGACATCAACTCCGCCGTCCCCCGAGTGGACCTAGCCACTTCTGAACCAGTAACCCTTGATTCCACAGCAGTGCGAGCAGTGGCTACCAGGGTAAATAGTCTGTTGGGAAACAGATTGAGCACTTTGCTTTTAGGGCATTCATCAGCCACAATGCAAGGTCTTTTTGTGTTACTCGGACTTATAGACGCTGCTTATACTGGAGAGGTTAAAATTACGGTCTGGACACCCATGCCCCCATGTGAAGTACCGGCGGGTGCTCATATTGCTCAATTGATTTATTTTCGGGCAGTCGGTGCTGGCTGCGCCAGTGGACAGGGGGACACAGGGTTTGGATCTACAGGGGCCACCCAAATATTATGGACACAAAAGGTGTCAGATGCTCAACCTACCTTAACCTGTACACTGGAATCGGGCAACCCCCCCACAGAGATTTGACATTTCAGGGATTTTGCATCATTTACATAATTTAGTTTAGGAACAATTGCAGGCTGGACATATAGCCCACAGTACCAGCCCCTGGAACTTGCCAGTGTTTGTCATATGGAAGAAGAGTGGAAAGAGGGGACTACTGCACGATTTGCGACAGATTACTGTTGTGATTGAAGATATGGGAGCTTTACAACCAGGACTCCCATCTCCCTTCAATGATACCGGAAAATTGGTGCCTAACTGTTATTGACTTAAAAGACTGTTTTTTCACTATCCCTCTAGATCCCAAAGATGCTTCCAAGTTTGCTTTCTCCATCCTTTCTGAAAATGCGCCGGCACCAACCCAGCGGTATCATTGGACGGTATAACCTCAGGGCATGAAAAACAGCCCTACAATCTGTCAATGGTTTGTTACCAGAGCCTTAACCCCCACGAGGGAAAAATTGTTTAATGCTGTTATTTACCATTACATGGATGACATTCCTGTGGCAACCAAGTTGACTGAAGAAATGCAACATGCCATGGCTGTAGTCATTGACAGCATAAGAAGCTGTGGTTTAGAGGTAGCTCTGGGAAAGGTCCAAGAGTTCGCCATGGAAGTATTTGGGATGGTGAATTACAAATCAGACTATTGTTCCACAACGCCTTAAACTGAATTCAGACATTCAAACTCTAAATGATATGCAAAGGCTGCTAGGGACTATAAATTGGATCAGGCCTTTGCTGGGAATATTTAATGAAACCTTGCACCCATTGTTTCAAATATTAAAGGGTGATCCAGCTTTAAATTCCAAAACATCACTGACACCTGCAGTGCAGCAAGCTTTGCAGGAGGTTCCCACAACTATGTCTCACAGGCAAGCTCAGCGATACGACCCTGCCCTTCCGTTTCAGTTAATAGTACTAGATCCAGTTTTCCAACCTTGTGTTCTTCTCTCTCAGTGGGATAATACTTTGAATGATCCTCTTTTAATACTGGAATGGATCTTTTTGCCTCATCAGTTTTCCAAAATGGTCACTATGAAAGTTGAAATGATTTCTGCTCTTGTTATGCGAGGAAGACAAAGGTTGCTGTTGCTGAGCGGGTCTGATCCTTCAATAATTACGTTACATGTGCCTACAAACATGTTACAATAGCTGTCCCAATGTTCATTGCCTTTTCAGGTGGCAATGGAGGGATTCACCGGGGTGAAATCAATACACCCACCGGGGCATCAATTGCATTTTAATATACAGGAGATGCCCAAATGCTCCTTGGTACCCTTAGACACCTTGACTGTATTCAAAGATGGGTCAGAAAGAACAGATCGGTCGGTAATCGGATGGCAGGACATATCCGGCTGATGGCAGTCGGATATTCAAACAATAAAGGGCTCTCTGCAAATAATTGTAGAATTAGCTGCAGTAGTAAGACTGTTTAAAAAGCGGTCCAGTCCAATTAACATGATCACTGATTCACCCTATGTGTCACGGTGTTATCTAGATCAATCTGTGTCCGTGACAGGGGGCAGCAGGCCCACAGGCCCACCGGCCCAAGAAGGGAAAGGAAAAGGGGGAGGGTAGGGAGATGGGAGCTGGGCCCAAAGACAGAACAGCGGCAACAATCTGAGGAGGAAGGTTAATTTACTAAATATGATTTTGGAATGCAAGATAACACAATATAATACAATATAATTGGAATTGAGGCTAATAAATCAAATAAAATGAGAGAGAGAGTGTCCAAAACCAAAGGCTTTACTCTGAATTGAAGGCAAAACAGCTGGGGAGCACAGCCACACACTGCCAGGCAGAGAGAGAGAGAGAGAGTCCCATGACTTGTGGGTCTTATCTTCCCCTCTGAACTCAAAGTTCTCTGGGGTATGTAGTTCTTCTCTTCTGAGAACCAGGTATCCAGAAAGTTGTCAGTCCACGGACCTGGAGTATTAACTCTTTAATTGCCTGTGCTTTACATGATGTTATGATGTGGAATACTGATAACAAAAATCATAAGGGGTCTGGAGCACAGGCCTTATGAGGAGCGGCTGAGGGAGCTGGGATTGTTCAGTCTGGAGAAGAGGAGGCTCAGGGGAGACCTTATTGCTCTCTATAACTACCTGAAGGGAGGTTGTAGTGAGCTGGGGGTCGGCCTCTTCTCTCGTGCAACTGGTGATAGGACTAGAGGGAATGGTTTCAAGCTGTGCCAGGGAAGATTCAGGCTGTATATTAGGAAATACTACTTCTCTGAAAGAGTGGTCAGGCACTGGAATGGGCTGCCCAGGGAGGTGGTGGAGTCACCGACCCTGGAGGTGTTCAAGGAACGTTTGGATGCTGTGATGAGGGATATGGTTTAGCGAGAACCATTGGTGATAGGTGGATGGTTGGACTAGATGATCTTATAGGTCCCTTCCAACCTTACTGATTCTGTGATTCTGTGATTCTGTGATAAAACCATGACACTATGTCACAGGAATAGTGACTAGAATAGAATTTAAGGGACATTTCTAATGAACAACTGTTCATACTTCTGTATACTCTTCTGTCTCTAGTTAATTCTTGACGAGAACCATATTTCATAACACACATCTGATCACATATCACTTTGCCAGGACCTCTGGTAGAAGGAAACAGAACACTAAGGGGCTGCAAAATTCTTATGACCTTAGCTTAACATAGGCATGGCAGACAACTACAGCGTGCCCTGATTGCCAACAGATGACTCCTTCTCTATCTTATGGGGTTAATCCCTTAAGCCTAACAGCTCTGGAATTATGGCAGACAGATGTCACAGACATCCCTCAATTTGGAAGACTTAAAAGTGTCCAAGTCTTGGTGGATACCTTTTCCAGAACCATAGCAGCAACAGCACATACTGGAGAAAAGGCCCATGATATCTGCAAACATTTTATTTTGGCCTTTGCAACTCTTGGGGTACCAAAAACTATTAAAAACAGATAATGGACCGGGATATATATATCCCAGAAAATATTAAAGTTTTTACAATCTTGGGGAATTAAACATCTCACATACATACCATACTCGCCCACAGGACAAGCCATAGTTGAGGGCACCCATAGCACCCTTAAAGCTATGCTATTTAAACAAAAAAGGGGGAATGGAGAAGGCACTTCCAGCAGAAAGGCTTGCTAAAGCTACATATGTATTGAACTTTTTAAATCGATGGTATGGTGATGGAGGACCACCGGTAGCCTGTCATTTTGTTTCAGTTAACAAGGAAAGAATGAATATTCAGGGGAAAGCTACTGTACTAATAAAGAACTTAGAATTGGGTCAATGGGAAGGTCCGTTCCCACTGATAAATTGGGGGAGAGGTTATGCTTGTGATTCCACAGGTACAGGACCGCGATGGATTCCACCAAGGGCACTGTGACCTCATTTGTCGGCATCACCTTCATCTACTGCACCATCATCGTGAATGCTGTATGGGTACCTTCACAGCCTAAGACTAATGTGTGGGTGACGCTAACCAGTGCCATCGGACAGAACACTCTCTGCTTATCAATGTCATCCCCTGACTCCCCATTTACTATGTGCCTGGTAGGACTTCCCCTTGATCAAGGGAAATGGGAACAAGCGGCTTACACCACTAGTGCTTCCTCAGTTGTGCAAGAAGAGAAGGTCTGGGGAGGGAACTGGATGGTGGACATGTGGGACCAGTGGGTACCCCACTTGCCCCCAGTGTCGCTACCCCCCTCAGGAGCTAGAACTTTTGGGATCAGTAAAAATGGATTTGTGTCTATTTTTCAATTATTCTGGTAACAATCAATCTCTTTCATGGTCAGTCAATGCTACAATGCTGGTATATAGAAATGCATCAGCCTGGTGTAATTACACCTTCAAATATTTCAGAATCAAGTAATTTACTGCTTCAATTACCCCGAGGGGTATTTTTAATATGTGGAGATCTTGCATGGCCGACCATTCCATCATATATTAAAGGATGGCCCTACTCTCTGGGCAGGTTGACCTTATTGTCATGGTTTTATAATTTTTGGCTATCAGTATTCCACATCATAACATCATGTAGTGCACTGGGAGTTAAAGAGTTAATGCTCCAGTTCCAGGTACCTGTCCCGGAAGAGAAGAACTACATACTCCAGAGGACTTTGCGTTCAGAGAGGAAATATAACCCCTGGCAAGCTCACCTGATGTCTCCCTTTTCCCTTTTCGATGATCAGGCTCTCTTCCCTGCTGCTCGCCCCAACCGCACATTTCACCTCAGCACTAGTGTAAGGCCTTCAGCTTTCGGACACTCTTTCTTTCATTATATTTGATTTATTAGCTCCAATTCTAATTATATTGTATTGTATTATAGTGTGTTATCTTGCATTCTGATATGTAGTAAATTTGTTTCTCCTCAGATCGTTGCCGCTGTTTTGTTTTGGGGCCCATCTCTCTACCCTTTTTCCCTTATCCCTTTCCGGGGTGCGGATCTGCGGGTCCCTCCACCCCACGAGTCACGGAACCGGGCCAAACCAGCCCATAAACCGTTGACACCTTATTAATGCCAAATCTGACTATGATCCTTGCAAAACACCACAATCATAGTAGAATCCTAAGAAATATTCATGCTTTTGATAAAAATTGCAAAGACAAGATTGAATTTTGGAACAGGGAATCAATTGTGTTGGCATCACTCTTCACTCCAGGGATAATGGCTGCTAAAGCATTAGCTAGTTTAAATAAACTAGGACGTTGGCTCAGCAAACAGACTAACGCAACCTCGCAAGCACTTTGAGTCCTGTTACAGGATGTCGAGTCAGTTCATCACGCTACGTTGCAGAACAGAGCTGCTATTGACTTTCTGCTTCTCTCACACGGACATGGCTGTGAGGACACTGAAGGACTGTGCTGTATGAACTTATTGGATCATCCCACCTCCATCCATCAGAGCATTCAGCAACTGCAGGAAAGCGTGCAGAAATTACGTGTGGGAACTTCATGGGGGTGGTTTGATGGGTGGTTTCAAGGTCTGGGCCCTTGGATTCAGAAACTTATTAAGTTGGGCTAATGTGTCTCTTGATTTTTGTGTGCCTTTTAATCTGTATTCCTTGCACTATATCCTGTGTAAGAGTTATGATTAACAAAGCGATAAATCAAGTACTTGTTGTTCAAGTTAATAACAGCTTGGGCAATGTGGATCCAGTTAGCAATATGTCGGTAAGTGAGAATGACAACACTCCCACTTTGGTCAGCGAGAAACCATGGGAGTAAGTAGCTGTAGCCGTAAATACTTTTTGCGAGTGTTTTGTTTTGTAGAGAGAGCTAATCTTAGTGGTTTGTTCTATTTTGCAAGCAGGTGTTCCACCTGGGCTCTGTATCATGCACTGGCCACGCGGATGTGGAGTACAAATGGAAAAAACCCTGCAGACCCCGAGAAGAATAAAAGCAGGAGAGAATTCTGTGGTGAGTGAAAGAGAGAAAGTGCACTTTGAAGCAGGGGATGCCCTGATGGCACTGCCTATTGCATCCACTGCCAGCATGTTCCTTCTCTCTCCTTTCTTGTAGTTTGCCATCTTTCAGAAGTCAATAAGTAATAATACATTAGCTTAGGAAGTTTCCATTTCCCACTCATGGAATTGTCTAAAATAGATGCCTGTGTGAGTGTGCACATATCAACTAAAAAACTTGCAACCTTCTATGTAACTCTTTTCTTATGTTTAGCATGTTATCAATTGAGGTCTTGATTGAGTTATGATGATTATGTTATTAATATAATTAATGCTATTATTTTATAGTGTGGTAATAGTTTGCTAATTAACAAAAAAAGGGGAAATTGTGGGAATACAAGAAAGGCTATTCAGAGCAGCAGCTGTGAAGCAAGATAAACAGCATGAGAAAACAACGCTGAGAACTAAGGATATCTCTAGAAGACAAGAAAAGCAAAAAGAATGGCCTATGGCTCTGATTGGATAAGTGCCTGTATGCACGGTTAAGGAGTGTTTGTGGAATACTTTGTTGACATGTAAAGGCAGATGGGAAAGTTGTAAGAGAGGATAGGAAAGCTAAAAAAGGAAACTTGTGAATGTATATAAGTGATGTGAGAACCTGTAATAAATTATTTGGATCGTTGACGTCTGAGTCCGTGCCTCATTGCTACATGTAATCTGATGTAATTTCAGATTACATCAGCTGCTCCACTCTGAGCCTGTTTTTTGGAGATGCTGTATATTAACACCTGCACATGCTCATGCTTGCTCAGAGCTTTACATGGGGCTTCAGTGGCCACTACTCATGGTATGGGATGCTGGACAGCCAGCACAGATCAGTGCATTGCTCTGTTTCACTGCCAAACTGCACAGGATGCACACGCTTCATCACAGCATGTTCAATTTCCCCCCTTAAGGAAATATGAGGATCCAAATTCCACCTAAAAAAAGGATTTAAAAATACACACTAAACATGAATGTCAATGGTCAACTTCAATTGTAAATTTGTATAAATGTGTAATAAAATTTATCACAAAGTGATACACTATTCTTATCAGGCTAATATGCAAAATAATTATTCCTTAAGGAAGTTAAAAAAAATTATCCTCAAATTAACTTAGTGATACAGATTTATTTAAAAGAAAATGTTTAGGTACTAAAAGCAATTAAAGTGATAGAAAAAGAAAACGTAAGGTAAAATTAAGGCTACTGAGCTGAAATACATATATATTTACTCAAAATGCTTTGGATCAAAAGATGTAGATAGAATCTTTGCTATATATTTAGAATATTCATATAATATGGACCAGACTATTGATTCACTGAGATTGCATTTTAAGCTTCCTTTGTCTTAAAGCATTCAAAATTTTCTTCTTTTATCTCAAACATTTAGCAAATACAGAATAATAATATGGAATTAAATACATATTTAAAATCTTAAAATAGTTTCAAGATTTATTTGAAGAGGAAGTTGGCTGTATCGTAGAAACACAGAATCATAGAATCATAGAATCATAGAATCACTAAGGTTGGAAAAGACCCACAGGATCATCCAGTCCAACCATTCATCCATCACCAATGGTTCTCGCTAAACCATGTCCCTCAACACAACATCCAAACGTTCCTTGAACACCTCCAGGGACGGTGACTCCACCACCTC
>JACDJE010000994.1:0-15348 GCA_016647715.1 Pavo muticus | reverse complement strand
AAAAGAAAAAACTAAGAGCCATGAAGAAGAGAGTGATGAAGAGGAGGTCTCTATTACTGTTCGTCGACCTCTGAAGTTGACTGAAATCCAAGGCTCAAGAAAGGAGTTTACACGGCAAACGAATGAAACTCTTGTTTCCTGGTCACTTCGCTGTTGGGACAAAGGGGCCAGTAGCTTGTCTCTAGATGGTAATGAAGCTCGCCAACTAGGAGGTATCGCCAGAGACGCCGCTATCAACATAGGGATTAGTAGATGTTGGGACGGGGCTGCCACCCTCTGGGAATGACTGTTAATAGCCATGAAGGAAAGGTATCCCTACAAAGACAGTTTGAAGCCTGTGATAATACAGTGGGATACAGTCGAAAAAGGTATCCAGTATTTAAGGGAAATAGCCGTGGTGGAAATGTTGTATAACCCTAATTTTGTTCCTAATGATCCACGCCAAGACTGTGATCCTGCGAGAGAGAGGACGACGCAACTGACAATAACAGCTCCAATAAGATACGCCGGTACAGTAGCATCAACATTTAACAGATACGAGGACCAACAGAGAAGAGCCTTAGTTTTCGTGTGATTCTTACGCTCCAAACCTATGAACAACAGCTACCTCCAGCTCATGCTTCCATTTTCGCCATCTCACAAGTAACAGACCAACTGAATAAAGTGCAAGAGCAAGTGTCTCTATTGAATAATCGTGACAAACCCGTAGTAGTATCAGAAACGCCTGATGAAGATCAAGATAATCCGAAGAGCCTAATGAAGGAGCAGAACAAACTAATGAAAATTCAACTAATTAAAGATGATGAACCCTCCGTCTCACCTGTATCAACAAAAATCTCAGCTATTAAAGGCAAATGCTTCCCGGCTCAAGCAAGGAATACTACGCCGCGTGTTGCCTTGTGGCGTTACCTACGTGACCATGGAGAAGACATGAGGAAATGGCATGACCAAGCTACTCCTGTACTACAGGCACGGGTGAGAGAATTACAAAAATTAATCACCATTGCAGTTGCTCCAGTTACCACAGGTAATGAATAGAGGGGCCCTGCCCTCAGTCGGGGGGGGGGAAAGGGATAATAGAGTGTATTGGACTGTGTGGATTCGATGGCCTGGCACATCAGAACCACAGAAATATAAGGCCCTGGTGGATACCNTAAGTGTTATGTGCTTACCATGGTGGAGGCAACCACTGGGTGGCTTGAAACATACGCAGTACCCCATGCTACCACCCTTGTTTCTGGAGAAACAAGTCCTATGGCGACATGGCACTCCAGAAAGAATTGAGTCAGATAATGGGACTCATTTCAAAAATTCTCTTGTAAATACTTGGGCCAAAGATCATGGCATTGAGTGGATTTATCACATCCCCTATCATGCACCAGCTTCTGGTAAAATTGAACGATACAATGGGTTGTTGAAAACCATGTTGAAAGCAATGGGTGGCAGAACATTTAAGAATTGGGAGAAGCATTTGGCAGAAGCCACCTGGCTGGTCAACACTCGAGGATCTATTAACCGCGATGTTCCTGCCAGCTCCCTACATACTGCCAAGGGAGATAAAGTCCCTGTAGTACATGTAAAGAGCATGTTGGGAAAAGCAGTTTGGTTCTTTCCAGCTTCTGGCAAGGGCAAACCCATGTGTGGAACTGTTTTTGCCCAGGGACCTGGGTCCACTTGGTGGGTGATGCAGAAAAACGGGGATGTTCAATGTGTACCACAAGGGAATTTGATGTTGGGGGAGTGCGATCAGTAATTCCATGTATATAGATAGGTTTGTGTGTGCGTGTGTTTAATGCTTGTTAATTATGGTTTGTTTGTATATATTAAACATGATGTAGTGATGTAGAATAAGGGGTGGAATGTCATGGTTTTATGATATATGGTTATCAGTATTCCACACCATAACATCATGTAGAGTACTGGGAGTTAAAGTTCCAGGTAGCTGTTCCAGAAGAGAACTACTACGTTCCCCAGAAGACTGTCCGCTGTGCTGTTATCATTTCTGCTCAGGGGGAACAGATATAAGGCCTTGGTAGGTCATCTGACCAGCTCTTCTTCGTCAGGCTCTCCCTGCTTCTGAACCGGACTGCGCATCTCACCTCAGCGTTATGGTGAGGCCTACCCAGCTTTTGGACAATCTTTCTCTCTCATTATATTTGATTTATTAGCTTCAATTCTAATTATATTGTATTATAGTGTGTTATCTTGCATTCAGATACCATATTTAGTAAATTAGTTTGTTTCTCCTCAGATTGTTGCCTCTGTTTTTAATTATTTTGGGGTCCCGTTTCCCTTTTCCGGAGGCGCGGATTTTGCAAAATCCCTCTGCCCTGCTAGTCATGGAACCAGGCCAAACCAGCCTGTAAACCATCGACAGGTTGGAAGGGACCTCAAGGATGATAAAGCTCCAATCCCCCAGCCGCATGCAGGGCCACCAACATCCAGATCTAATACTAAACCAGGTTGCCCAGGGCCACATCCATCCTGGCCTTGAACACCTCCAGGGACAGGGCATCCACAAACTATCCGGGCAGCCTTTTCCAGCACCTCACCACTCTCTTGGTAAAGAACTTCCCCCTTATATCCAACCTAAATCTTCCCTCGCTCAACTTAAAACCATTTCCCCTTGTCCTGCCATTATCTACCCTTGTAAAGAGTTGCCATAGTTTTAGGATTTTTGTTATCGGTATTCCACACCATAACATAGAATCATAGAAACATAGAATGGCCTGGGTTGAAAAGGACCACAACGATCATCTAGTTTCAACCCCCCTGCTAGGTGCAGGGTTGCCAACCACTAGACCAGGCTGCCCAGAGCCAGATCCAGCCTGGCCTTGAATGCATCCAGGGATGGGGCATCCACAACCTCCTTGGGCAACCTGTTCCAGTGTGTCACCACCCTCTGAGTGAAAAACTTCCTCCTAATATCTAACCTAAACCTCCCCTGTCTCAGTTTAAAACCATTCCCCCTTGTCCTATCTCTATCCACTCTCGTAAACAGCTGTTCCCCTTCCTGTTTATATGCTCACTTTAAGTACTGGAAGGCTGCAATGAGGTCTCCCCGGAGCCTTCTCTTCTCCAAGCTAAACAAGACCAGTTCCCTCAACCTTTCCTCATAGGAGAGCTGCTCCAGCCCTCTGATCATCTTAGTGGTCCTCCTCTGGACCTGTTCCAAGAGCTCCATGTCTTTCCTGTACTGGGGGCCCCAGGCCTGGACACAGTACTCCAGATGGGGCCTCACATGAGCTGAGTAGAGCAGGACAATCACCTCCCTCTCCCTGCTGGCCACCCCTTTTTTAATGCAGCCCAGAACACAGTTGGCCTTCTGGGCTGCAAGCGTGCACTGCTGGCTCATGTCCAGCTTCTCGTCTACTAGGACCCCCAAGTCCTTCTCCGCAGAGCTTCTCTCAAGATCTTCCCCCAGTTTGTATAAATACCTGGGATTGCCCTGACCCACATGCAGCACCCTGCACTTGGCCTTATTGAACCTCATTAGGTTTTCATGGGCCCACTTCTCCAGCCTGTCCAGGTCCCTCTGGATGGTCTCCCTTCCTTCCACTGTATCGAGTGCAACCCTTTAGCTTGGTGTCATCTGCAAACTTGCTGAGGGTGCACTCGATGCCATCGTCTATTTCATTGATAAAGATGTTGAAGAGCACTGGTCTCAAGACCGACCCCTGAGGGACACCACTTCTGACCAGCCTCCACCCTGACACAGAACCATTGATCACAACCCTTTGGCTGCGTCCAGCCAGTCAATTTCTAAGCCATTGAACAGTCCATCCTTCAAATCCACACCTCTCCAATTTAGAGAGAAGGATGTGGTGAGGGATCATGTCAAAGGCCTTGCAGAAGTCCAGGTAGATGACATCTGTCACCCTTCCCCTGTCCACCGAAGCCATCACTCCATCATAGAAGGCCACCAGATTGGTCAGGAACAATCTGCCCTTGGTGAAGCCATGCTGGCTGTCTTTGATCACCTCTTTGTCTCGTGTGTGCCTTAACATAGCTTCTAGGAGGATCTGCTCCATGATCTTCCCAGGCACAGAGGTGAGGCTCACCGGCCTGTAGTTCCCCGGGTCTTCCTTTCTCCCTTTCTTAAAAATGGGAGTAATGTTTCCCTTTTTCCAGTCACGGGTGACTTCACCAGACAGCCATGATTTTTCAAATATGATGGAGAGCGGCTCGGCAACCACATCAGCCATTTCTTTCAGGACCCTAGGATGGATAGCATCTGGCCCCATGGACTTATACACATTCAATTTCATGAGGAGGTCTCGGACTTGTTCCACTGTTACAGTGGGACAGAAACCACTCCCCACACCCTCACCTAGAGGCTCAGGGTCCTGGCAGACACGGGAAGCCTGACCACCCGTGAAGACTGAGGCAAAGTACTCATTGAGTACCTCAGCTTTTTCTGTGCCTGAGGAAGCCAGCTCCCCATTACCTTTCATCAGAGGGGGAACACTCTCCTTGGCCTGTCTCCTCTTGCCTATGTACCTGTAGAACCCCTTCTTGNTCGGGAAAAGGGAAGTTTTGAAATAACTCCCACTTTCTACTTTCTGCCTTAGCTTGTGCTTTTTCCATTCCTCATAACTATCCCCAGAAGTTTTGCATATCCATAATACAGATCTCATTGCAACACACATTAAAATGAGCAAGATGATTATAATAATACAAGCCACAAAGAGTTGCTTTAGCCACGCAAAATTAGGTAATCAGCTGGTAAGTTTTTCCCACAATTCTGTGAATCCGAATGAGGTATCATCCATCGTTACCTGATGAAGTAATTTAGTGTGCTTCCATATTGCCTGTAGATCAGTCTCTGTCCTTTGAGTCATGTCTCCATAAGCACAACAACTCTAATTATCACACAAACCCCTCCCTCTTTGGCTGTTAGGAGATCCAACGCCATTCTATTTTGTAATACCACCTTACTAAGCATTGAAATCTCAACTTGTAATGCTTTGATTGCATCAGCGATTGCGTTCTCTATTATCTATCTCTAGAGTGGCCGAAATATTAACGATTGCTTTCTCCAGCTCACTTACTCCAAGCGATGGGATGAGCCATCTCACAAAGCTGTGGAAACCGGTAGGTTTTTCCACCAAAAGATTTAGTACTCTTCTCACCTGTCTCCAGGGGCTTCTCAAGAGTCCCTGTGGTATTTCCTCATGCACCGTGGTCTGAGGTACCAAGTATCCCGCAGTGCATGTTCCCATCCAATTTGGAGGCAGTGCCTTTCGTGCCTGCCCATCCCCACATAACCACCAGTATCCATAAGGTAATCTGCATGGATTAGACCTACCCTGTTGTTGGGTAAAAGATGTTCTCATTCCCACAATCCCAAGTACATTCTTATCTATAGGCCATGATGAATTTTTACTTGTTCTAGGATTGCACCCTATGCCCTGTTTCCACCTTGTAGTTTCATTGAGTCCTGATACTGTCCCTGAATTCCCATATTCCCAACTACATACTATACCTGTTAAATTTCGCCGCCCGACTTTCACACTAATTTCACTATCATTTTCCCTATCCACAAAGATAGACTTAGAAGAATTAATAATCAACAGATCGAACTTGGGGCCCTTTTGTAATTTATCCTCTATTCCATACTTACATTCCCCATGTTCCACCCAATTTGGAATTGTCCAATTAAGCACTACTACCCCGTAGACTGGCAACCGCCCCCCTCTGGGGAGGGCCGTACATATCCAACAATTTGTTAGGTTAAAGTTTTGGGCCACTGCCCGAGTAACATTTAGGTAGCTATTACCTTCCCAGGCTAAAGCAAATCTTATAAGGTTAATTACAATGCATAGTTTATACATTTTTCTTAATTGTTAGTCGGAGGGGTCCTTTCTCCCTCGCAGTCCACTGTGGTCGGACAGTCTTCTTCAGGCGGGTGTAGTGTATCCACGGTATCAGTCCTTCCACCTTGACTGCCTTGTGCGTGGTTAGGAGTACTTGATAAGGTCCTTCCCACCTTGGTTCCAGAGGAGAATCTGAGAGGGATTTAACATACACATAGTCTCCAGGCAATACATTATGTACCGGACCATCCAGGCCTCTTGCCCTGCTATTAAACACCACCTTCTCAATATCCTTTAATTGCTTTTGCAACTTAATTACGTATCTGCTCAAAATTTCCTCCCCGATTTGTGCAGAAGTTCCTTTTTGTACCGGGTAAGGTCTCCCATAAAGGATCTCAAATGGACTTAGTCCTTCCTTGGTTTGGGGTTTTGATCGAATCCTTAATAAAGCCAAAGGCAGCGCTTGGGGCCAGGGTATTCCTGCCTCCTGGCCAAGCTTAGCTATCTGTAATTTTAACAAATGATTCATTTTCTCTACTTGTCCGCTAGACTGAGGTCGATAAGGTGTATGTAATTGCCAATCAATCCCCAATAACGTGCTCACTTGTTGTACTATTCTGGCCACAAAGTGAGGGCCTCGATCTGAAGAGATTACCACTGGTACCCCAAACCTTGGAATTATTTCATGTAACAAGGCTCTGGTTACCTCCCTAGCCTTATTAGTCCTACAAGGATATGCCTCAGACCAACCTGAAAAGGTATCTGATAGAACCAACATGTATCTATACCCTCCTTTTCTTGGGAGCTCTGAGAAGTCCACTTGCCACTGTTGCCCTGGGAAATTTCCTTTTCCTATTTGTCCTAACTGGACCTTATGTCCTGTTCTGGGATTATTTTGTAGACAAATTTCACATTGCTGAGTTACTTGTCTAATAGTAGAATACAGATTCCAGGCAACTATTTGCTGAACAAGATACTTATATAACGCTTCTGTTCCCCAGTGGGTTTTCCTATGTTCGGCCATTATTACGGCCCATAATACAGCTGCTGGAATTACTAGCCTCCCTTGTGGGGTGATGGCCCATTCTCCCTCCTTTACCTGCCCCTCTAAATCCTCTATCAAGTTCCAATCCTCTTTTGAATACCTTGGCTCACCATCCATCTGAATTTTACCGTCTGGAATCAAGGAACCAACCACCACTTTGCCCTCTGCCGCTCGCTTTGCCTCTCGGTTGGCCAGCGCATTTCCCATTTCTTCAACATTGTTACCCTTCTGACGCGAACGACAGTGCATGACTGCAACCTTTTCTGGTTGCTGCACTGCCTCCAAAAGTCTGAGTATTTCCTCGGCATGTTTAATCCCTTTCCCTTGGGCTGATAACAGTCCTCTTTCTTTCCATATTGCCCCATGAGCATGGACAACGCTAAAGGCATATTTCTAATCAGTCCATATATTTATCTTCTTCCCTTTTGCTAATTCTAGAGCCCTCGTGAGGGCTATTATTTCAGCTTTCTGTGCCGAGGTGTTTGGTGGCAGAGCTTTGGCTTCTATTATGTCATCAGCAGTTGTTACCGCATACCCAGCCTTACGGATTCCTTGTCGAACAAAACTGCTTCCATCCGTATACCAGGTGTCTTCCGCGTCCTCCAATGGCTCTTCCTTTAGGTCCATGCGACTAGAATATACAGCTTCAATAGTCTCTAAACAATCGTGAGATACGGGTTCTCCCGTGACTCCACTAAGAAATGAGGCCGGGTTAATGATGTTAGTTACCCTTATTTCCACATCATCTTGTTCCACTAGAATAGCCTGGTATTTTAGAAATCTTTGAGGGGAGAGCCAATGCCCCCCTTTCACTTCTAACACTGTGGAGACTGTGTGGGATACTAGCACAGTTATCTTTTGCCCCATTGTGAGTTTCTGTGCTTCTTGGATGTTAACCACTAGAGCAGCCACAGCCCTTAGACATCCAGGCCACCCTTTGCTTACTTCATCAAGTTGTTTAGAGAAGTAGGCTACCGCCCTCCGGTATGGCCCAAGGCTCTGAGCCAGAACCCCCAGAGCTATTCCTTGCTTTTCATGAGAGAATAGCAAAAAGGACTTAGTGATGTCTGGGAGTCCCAAGGCTGGAGCTTTCATTAGTTCCTGTTTTAACTGTCGGAATGCTCCTCTAGCCTCCCCGTCCCAGGCCAGGTCCTTTGGACAAGATTTTAACAACGCGTAGAGCGGTTTTACCAATAATCCATAGTTGAGTATCCATAGGCGACACCATCCCGTCATTCCGAGGAATGTTTGAAGCTCCTTAGATGTGCGTGGCTCAGGGGTTTGGCAAATAGCTTCTTTCTGGGCAGTTCCCAACATCCGTGTCCCTGCAGCGATCTCATACCCCAGGTACATCACTTGCTGTTGAGCCACTTGTGCCTTCTGTGGAGAGACTCGATACCCGTTAAGTCCGAGAAAATTTAGCAAACTAATTGTCCACTTCAAACATGCCTCCTCCGTCTTTGTAGCTATTAAGAGATCATCCACATATTGCAATTGTACCCCTTCATCAGATGGACGCTCCCACTGCTCCAAGTCCTTGGCTAATTGATTCCCAAATATCGTGGGACTATTCTTAAACCCTTGTGGGAGCACAGCCCAGGTAAGTTGTGATTTTTGTCCTGTACTAAGGCTTTCCCATTCAAAGGCAAACAACAACTGGCTCTCCGCAGTCAGTGGCAAGCAGAAGAAGGCATCCTTCAAGTCCAAGATGGTAAACCATATTAGTTCAGTGGACAGTTTGGTGAGCAAGGTATACGGATTAGCTACCAAAGGATACAAGTCCTCTACTATTTTGTTAATTGCCCTCAGATCCTGTACCACCCAATAACTTCCATCAGGCTTTCTTACTGGCAATATCGGTGTGTTATATTTTGATTCACATTCCACTAGCAAGCCATGCCTTATAAATCGGTCAATTATTGGCTATATTCCTTCCCTATCTTCCATCCTCAAGGGGTACTGTTTAATTCTTGGAGGCTGACTTCCTGATTTGACTTTTATTATCACGGGGGATGCATTCTTAGCTCGTCCCAGGGTTTCGATTTCCCATACCCCTGGATAGACCTGATCCCTTACCTCTTCTGGGATCTCTGTGCTCACTGGGGTGGTTATTAAAGCCAAGCTAAGTAATTCTATAAGGGACTCATCCTTTATTTTAAATTTCACTTCCCCTGCTTCAAACCTTATTTCTGCATCCAGTTTCAGTAAGTCCTGCCTCAGAAGAGATTTTGGTGAATTTGGCATATACAGAAATCTATGTATTCCTATCTGCTTTCCCAATTTAAACTTCAGTGGTTTGAGAAAATATGCCTTTTCCGGTTGACCTGTGGCTCCTTTTACCATCATAAACTGTTCTCTTAGTGGGGTCAGAAATTCATTTAGAACTGAGTAGGCAGCCCCTGTATCCACCAATAATTCTATACTCTGTTGTTTATTCCCTAGCTTAACTTTAACCAGTGGATCCGCTAGGGTAGATTCNGATCTTCCCCCAGTTTGTATAAATACCTGGGATTGCCCTGACCCACATGCAGCACCCTGCACTTGGCCTTATTGAACCTCATTAGGTTTTCATGGGCCCACTTCTCCAGCCTGTCCAGGTCCCTCTGGATGGTCTCCCTTCCTTCCACTGTATCGAGTGCAACCCTTTAGCTTGGTGTCATCTGCAAACTTGCTGAGGGTGCACTCGATGCCATCGTCTATTTCATTGATAAAGATGTTGAAGAGCACTGGTCTCAAGACCGACCCCTGAGGGACACCACTTCTGACCAGCCTCCACCCTGACACAGAACCATTGATCACAACCCTTTGGCTGCGTCCAGCCAGTCAATTTCTAAGCCATTGAACAGTCCATCCTTCAAATCCACACCTCTCCAATTTAGAGAGAAGGATGTGGTGAGGGATCATGTCAAAGGCCTTGCAGAAGTCCAGGTAGATGACATCTGTCACCCTTCCCCTGTCCACCGAAGCCATCACTCCATCATAGAAGGCCACCAGATTGGTCAGGAACAATCTGCCCTTGGTGAAGCCATGCTGGCTGTCTTTGATCACCTCTTTGTCTCGTGTGTGCCTTAACATAGCTTCTAGGAGGATCTGCTCCATGATCTTCCCAGGCACAGAGGTGAGGCTCACCGGCCTGTAGTTCCCCGGGTCTTCCTTTCTCCCTTTCTTAAAAATGGGAGTAATGTTTCCCTTTTTCCAGTCACGGGTGACTTCACCAGACAGCCATGATTTTTCAAATATGATGGAGAGCGGCTCGGCAACCACATCAGCCATTTCTTTCAGGACCCTAGGATGGATAGCATCTGGCCCCATGGACTTATACACATTCAATTTCATGAGGAGGTCTCGGACTTGTTCCACTGTTACAGTGGGACAGAAACCACTCCCCACACCCTCACCTAGAGGCTCAGGGTCCTGGCAGACACGGGAAGCCTGACCACCCGTGAAGACTGAGGCAAAGTACTCATTGAGTACCTCAGCTTTTTCTGTGCCTGAGGAAGCCAGCTCCCCATTACCTTTCATCAGAGGGGGAACACTCTCCTTGGCCTGTCTCCTCTTGCCTATGTACCTGTAGAACCCCTTCTTGTTATCTTTCACATCCCTCGCCAAGTTCAGCTCCATCTGCGCCTTGGCTTTCCTAATCCTCTCTCTACACACGCAGACAACAGCCCTGTATTCCTCCCAGGATACACAACTCTGCTTCCACTTTCTGTACATTTCCCTCTTTTCCCTCAGTTTAAGCTGCAGGTCCTTGCACAGCCACGATGGTCGCCTGCCTCCCTTGCTCAACTTCTGCTGGGGGATGGAGAGCCGTTGCGCTCTCAGAAGGGTGTCCTTAGAGAGTTGCCAGCTTTGTTCTGCGCCCATGCCCTTAAGGGCAGTTTCCCAGGGGATCCCACTCAGCAGTTCCTCGAGCAGCCAGAAGTTTGCTCTCCTAAAGCACAGGGTCTCACATTCTTCAAGATCACAAACTCCACCAGGACATGGTCACTACAGCCCAGGCTGCCTCCAGTCTTAACCTCTCTAATGCTCTCCTCTGCATTAGTGAGCACCAGGTCCAGTAAGGCTTCACCTCAGGTTGGTCCATCTATTACCTGGACCAAGAAGTTGTCCTCGACAGACTCCAGGAATCTCCTGGATTGTCTGCCACCCGCCATGCCACTATCCCAGCAGATATCTGGGTGGTTGAAATCCCCCATCAGGACAAGAGCCCATGAGCGCAACACCTCCTGCAGATGAAGCAAGAAGGCCTCGTCAACAGGCTCCTCCTGATCAGGTGGCCTGTAGCAGACCCCAACCACTAGATGCCCTTTACTGGACCAATCCTTAATTTTTACCCACAAGCTCTCGACCTGATCGTGGCTGTTCCTCAGACACAGCTCTTCGCAATCTATCCACTTCCTAACATAGAGGGCAACTCCCCCACCTCTCCTACCCTGTCTATCCCTTCTGAAAAGCCTGTAGTCCTCAATCAGCATGTAAAGCACAGGCAATTAAAGAGTTAATACTCCAGTTCCGTGGACTGACAACTTTCCAAATACCTGGTTCTCAGAAGAGAAGAACTACATACCCCAGAGGACTCTGCATTCAGAAGGGAAGATAAGACCCACAAGTCATGGGACTCTCTCTCTCTCTCTGCCTGGCAGCATGTTGCTGTGCTCCTCAGCCATTTCGCCTTCAATTCAGAGTAAAGCCTTCAATTTTGGACACTCTCTCATTTTATTTGATTTATTAGCCTCAATTCCAATTATATTGTATTATATTGTGTTATCTTGCATTCCAATATCATATTTAGTAAATTAACCTTCCTCCTCAGATCGCTGCTGATGTTCTTGGGCCCAGCTCCCATCTCCCTACCCTCCCCCCTTTTCCTTTCCCTTTTCAAGGCCAGTGTACCTGTTGGCCTGCTGTTCCCCATCACATATACAGATAGATCTAGATAACTCTGTGACAAGAGTTGGCTCCCTTCCTCTTTGTAGGCTCCCTTTAGGTACTGGAAGGCTGCAATGAGGTCACTCCACAGCCTTCTCTTCTCCAGGCTGAACAAGCACAGCTCCTTTAGCCTATCTTTGCAGGGGAAGTGCTCCATCCCTCTAATCATCTTTGTGGCCCTCCTCTGGACCCTCTCCAACAGCTCCCTGTCTTGCTAGTATTGGGGGCCCCAGACCTGGAGGCAGAACTCCAGATGGGACCTCACAAGGACAAATGATGCATGTTGTACTATCCACAGTAAAACATCCTAGATAATCTTTTGAAACAGAATTCCACTTTGGAAACTTCTAGACAAAACTATGATGTATCAACAAGCCTGTGAATTGTAGAATGGCTTAGTATAACAATCAGAACGATCAACACAATGGAAAGGTGATACAATAGAACTAGCGACAGAAAGACTAATACAAAAGAAAGGTGTTACAAAGAAAGGAAAAAGGACTGCCCACCCACCCATCATTGAAGATCCAGACTCAGAAGGAAAAAAAAAAACACAACGAAGAGATTGATAAAAAAAAATATTTGTCTGAAGGGGCAGTCAGCCCTTAAATGGGGTCTAAGAGAGATGGGGCCTGGCTCCACCCCTTCTGGTCGCACAGGTGAATTGCCTTCACCTGTGCTCCCAGGGCTGACCTGGTCCTTTCCCCAGGTGCTCAATCAGTAGTTCAGACCGTGACTCAACAGTTACCATACACTCCACCCTTTCACAGTGTGAACCAATGATTGGGCTGATTGAAGGGTGAGCCTTCACTAATACAAAGATCCATTGCACCGTGACACTTGTACAATTGACCATTGTGATGCAGGTTGACATAATATAAGATGATTGATGGCTGATTCGTGGTTGAAGGTTGTGTTCTTTCGTGGGCTAGTGCTTAATGATGTTACTGGAGGCATACAGTAGCATAGACCAGGAAAGGTTCAGCTCGCATTTCATCATTCCCATATACATCACCACTGGGTGTCACGCTGATCTGATAGTGACACCGGAGCATCTTGATATCACGTTGCTCTTCCCAGTGAGCCTGTGGACTCAAAGAGACTCATGAGTGTGGGCTTAGCAGATTGTGGCTGCAGGTCTACAAAGAAAGTCATTACCTTGCTAATGAGTAAACAAGCTCAGTAGCTACTTGAGCAAGATGTAAACACACACGAGGCGCCTGGCTCGTACATGTGACCAAGTTGTTGTTGCTGTGTGGGTATAAAAGGTTGTAAGCACCTACAATAAAGTTGTTCTTAGTTCTTTGTTCTGCACCAGCAAGCGAGTCCACGCCTCTCTCACCACACCAGCAAGGGAGCTCGCAGCTCTCTTGCCACAATTGGTGCCTGAACAGGGACACGAAAGGCAGACTGGTCTGGACCAGGCTGAGAGAAGTGCCGGGCAGAGAGGCCCTATCCGAAGAGAGCTGAAAGAAGCTCTAAAAGAAGAGAGTTAAAAGAAGCCCTATAGAGAAAAGGGCTGAAAGAGGCACAAGACTGAGAGAAGTCTTATAGTCCCCAGCTGTTCCGATTGCCTTTCTGTATGGGAACTGTTGAGTCACGGCCTGAACCACTGATTGATCACCTGAGGCAAGGACTGAGTCAGCCATGGGAGCTGACCCGAAAAATGTCTTTGTAAAATTGTGGGACGCATTCACTAGAGGTGATGGGATGGTGTCTGGGTTGCTAAAAACCTTGAGAAAAATTTTTGAAGCCTTAAAAAGTCGTACAGGCTCATCATTGGCTGCCTCCGATTCATTTGAGGATGGAGGAGCAGCTGGCTTCTCATCGGGCTCTCCTACCTCCCCTACTTTGCCATCAGCTCCTTCATTATTACCGCTGCAGGGAGGTCCTCGCTGTCTCCTCTCCCAAAGGTCCTGACAACCCTTTTGATCTTGGCTCAATAGATCTTAAGGAAGAGCCGGATCTGTTTCTCCCCGATTTTCATGATATGCGGGCGCTTATTTGGAGGGAGACTAGGAAAGCTGGAGACAAGGATATGTTGAGGGATTTCCCTGTCATTGTGGCCCCGGAACAAGAACCACGGTGGGAGACTGTCATATAGTGTCCTGCGAGACACCGTGTGGGAATCGAAATGGAGGGGGTTGGCACAGATTCAGGCAACTGAAAACTTGTTGCTGCAGCGGAGAAACCTGCTTTGGGTTGTAGATGTGAATGCCTTGATGGGGGAGGGAGATTTCTCCACCCCAGCTCAACAGGTGCTAATTGCTGTGGAGGGATTACAGCAAGTTAAGCATTTGGCAACCTGTGCTCTCCGAGCTGTACCAGAGGCTGGAAAGCAAAGGCAGTCTTTTGTTAGTGTTAAGTAACAGCCCCAAGAATTGTATATGACATTTCTGGATAGGCTTAAGAACTCATGGGAAAAATAGGTTGATAATGAGCAGGCAAGAGCTCTCATATTTCAAACAGCTAGCTATTGAAAACGCAAATGCTGACTGCGAAAAGGTGCTACATGCCCTAAAGAATCCCACTACTGAGGAATTTGCACAACAAAAGGCACTGGAGTGGAAGCTGTTGGAGCTCAACAACTCGAAGCAAAGCTTGCAGACCCTGAGCCTATGGATCATTCACCACTGCAAGAGAAGGAGGATCAAACCTCCAGGCTTGGGGATTGTCAGTGTGTGGGAGCAGGAGCTGCGGAAAGCTGCTGCTGAGACGTATGCTTGTGTTTGGACCCTCACTCGTTGTTTTTAAAATACATTGCCTCATTGCCTTGCAGATGTGAAGTAAACTTCAGTAAACAGGTTCCTGATTTTAAAGCTGTTATTTTCTATAGTAAGTAGTGTAGTCCTTGTTACAAGGGAGGCAATCTTTCACTTAAATCGATTTCATTTTCTTTCTGTGTCACGGGGTTATCTGGACCAGTCTATGCCCATGACAGGGACAGTGGGCCCAAGGGCCCCCCGAAAATGGGAAGGGAAAGGGAAAGGAAAGAAAACGAACAGTCCTCTAGGGAGGTAAACTTATTTTACTAACTATAATATAATACAATCTAATTAAGATGGATAAATCAAACAAAGTGGAGAGAGAGTTATCGGAGCACTTGCCTCTTCGCCGGTCAGGAAGAAGAAGAAAAAGACCACCCTAATGACTCGCAGAATCAGACTCCACAACCCAAAGTTAGATTATGAAGCACATATGTTTTAATCAGTGCTGCGCAGACACCAGGTGCAAGGGGGATATTTCTGCCGATCTTGCCCAACGTAGGGCAAAAGCTTGGTACAGATATAGGCCGAATTAATACACAATCAGTGATTTTCCCGGAATTCGAATACATATTCATTACATTTCCGAGAACTCATCAACATATGTTCCCGCCATGAGCAGTGGGGGTGTCCTTCTGATGGTCATGGGATGAAGGCCCATTGTCTTCAACAGAAGTAATCCGATCCTGACCCATTCCTTGTGTAATGTTTCTTCAAGTTTACAATAGAGTTTTGAGATGTTCTTTTCTTATCTGGCCTCACATCCTGCTTACCTGCATTCCTATACAAT
>JACDJE010000936.1:47792-58953 GCA_016647715.1 Pavo muticus | reverse complement strand
TAGGGTTAGGGTTAGGGTTAGGGTTGGGGTTGGTTTTAGGGTTAGGGTTAGGGTTAGGGTTAGGGTTAGGGTTTGGGGTTGGGGTTAGGGTTAGGGTTAGGGTAAGGGTTAGGGTTAGGGTTAGGGTTAGGGTTAGGATTAAGGTTTGAGTTATGGTTAGGGTTAGGGTTAGGTTTAGGATTAAGGTTTTGGTAAGGTTAGGGTTAGGGTTAGGGCTTGGGATAGGGTTAGGGTTGGCTTAGGGTTAGGATTAGGGTTTGGGTATGGTTAGGGTAAGGGTTTGGGATAGGTTTAGTGTAAGGGTTAAGGCTCGGATTAGGGTTAGGGTTAGGGTTAGGGTAAGGGTTAGGGTAGGGTTAGGGTTAGGGTTAGGGTTAGGGTAGGGTTAGGGTTAGGGTTAGGGTTAGGGTTAGTGGATGGGTTGAGGTTAGGTTTAGGGTTAGGGTTAGGGTTTGGGTTAAGATTAGGATTTGGATTAGGGTTAGGGTTAGGGTTTGGGTATGGTCAGGGTTAGGGTTAGGGTTTGCGTAGGTGTTATGGTTAGGTTTAGGGCATGTTTTTGGTTTGGGTCAGAATCCAGCTTCCAGGTCTGTGTTTCATGTCACCCGTGTCCCTACAGCCACCAGGTCAGCCATGTTGTCGATCACCAGTGCCCACACAGCCATCAGGCCAAATTTGGTCTGGGTCACCCGTGTCCCCGTGGTCACTGTGTCAATGTTTTGTGTCACCTGTGTCCTTACAGACAGCAGGTCAACCACATTCTAGATCACCTGCATCCCTACAGCCACCAGGTCAATAACGTTCTAGGTCACACAAGTCCCTGCAGCCACCCAGTCAATAACATTCTAGGTCACACAAGTCCCTACAGCCACCAGGTCAATAACATTCTAGGTCACCCAAATCCCTACAGCCACCAGGTCAACAATGTTCTAGGTCACACAAGTCCCTGCAGCCACCAGATCAATAACGTTCTAGATCACACAAGTCCCTACAGCCACCCGGTCAATAACATTCTAGGTCACCCAAATCTCTACAGCCACCAGATCAACAACGTTCTAGATCACACAAGTCCCTGCAGCCACCAGGTCAATAATGTTCTAGGTCACCCAAATCCCTGCAGCCACCTGGTCAACAACGTTCTAGGTCACCCGGTCCCTACAGCCACCAGATCATCAACGTTCTAGGTCACCCAAATCCCTATAGCCACCAGGTCAATAACGATCTAGGTCACACAAGTCCCTACAGCCACCACATCAATAACGTTCTAGGACACACAAGTCCCTGTAGCCACCAGATCAATAACGTTCTAGGTCACACAAGTCCTTGCAGCCACCCGGTCAACAACGTTCTAGGTCACCCAAATCCCTCCAGCCACCAGATCATCAACGTTCTAGGTCACACAAGTCCCTGCAGCCACCAGGTCAATAACGTTCTAGGTCACACAAGTCCCTGCAGCCACCAGGTCAACAACGTTCTAGGTCCCTCTTGTTCCCACACCCACCAGCACCACTTTCTCAGCCCCCCGGCGTCCCTCTCCGTGTCACCTCCTCCCTCCCGCCTGCCGCTGTGCCCTGCTGTCCCACCTGGTAGCTGAGCTCCTTGACGCGCCGCTCTGACTTGCGCAGCCCTTTGACGCTCTCGGCGTTGCGCTTCTGCTCCGCCTCCAGCTCGTTCTCCAGCTCCCGCACGCGGGCCTCCAGCTTCTGCAGCTGCTTCTTGCCACCCTTGAGGGCCAGCTGCTCCGCCTCGTCCAGCCGCAGCTGCAGGTCCTTGATGGTCTGCTCCATGTTCTTCTTCATCCGCTCCAGGTGGGCGCTGGTGTCCTGCTCCTTCTTCAGCTCCTCTGCCATCATGGCCGCCTAGGAGAGAGGTGGGGTGTGGTGGAGGGTGGGGGGAGGTGGAGGAGTGGGAGAGATGGGGCAGGTGAGAGAATGGGAGAGATGAGGAGAAGCGGAGGTACGGGAGAGATGGGAGAGGTGGAGGAAAGGAAGAGATGGAAGAGAAGGTATGGGAGAGATGGAAGAGGTCAAGGTGTGGGAAGGATGGGGAGAGGTTGGGGAGAGGTGGAAGGATGGGAGAGATGGGGACAGGTGGAGAAAAGGGAGAGATGGGAGAGGTGGAGGAAAGGGAGAGATGGTAGAAGGTGAGGAGAGGTGGAGAAGGGGAGAGATGGGAAAGGTGGAGGAACAGGAGAGATGGAAGAGAAGGTATGGGAGAGATGGAAGAGGTCAAGGTATGGGAAGGAGGGGGAGAGGTTGGGGAAAGGTGGAAGGATGGGAGAGATGGGGAGAGGTGGAGGAATGGTGAGATGGGAGAAGGTGGGGAGAGATGGGAGAGGTCAAGATGTGGGAAGGATGAGAAGAGGTGGAGGAAGGGGAGAGATGGGGAGAAGTGGAGGAATGGGAGAGATGGGGAGAGGTGAGGGAACGTGAGCAACGGGACGCCTCAGAGGGTGGGGAGAGGTGGAGGAACGTGGAATTCCATCTCCTCCACTAGCAGGAGAACGACTGAGGCTGTCCTGTATCCCTCAACCCGGTCCACCGCAGCACTCACGTCGGTGATGGCCTTCTTGGCCTTCTCCTCGGCGTTCCGGCACTCCTGGATGGCTTCTTCCACCTCCGTCTGCAGCTGGGAGATGTCGGCCTCCATCTTCTTCTTCTGAAACAAGCGCTGTTCCAAAGTACTCTACCCATAGTGCCATGGATGACCTGTTGTCAGAAAGGTGCTTCCTTTTGGCTGGCAGTGGTGGATTCCTTGTTAGAACTCTCCCTAAATTCCCCGGCATTGATCCTCTGCGTCATTGCTGTGACTCCATGGCTCCCGCCACCCTACCGGGCAGGGAGTGCTTTGTTTGGGGGATCCCAGAGATTGGCTTTCCTCACGGCCTTCCAAGCGGGATGAGACATTTCACACTGGCATCATGGGCAGGATCACCTGAAGGAAGGGAAGAGGAACGTGGAGGGGATATGGGCTGGGTTGAGAAAGCGGGACGCTGAATTGGACGGCATTGGATTTGTGAACAGAAAGTAGAAGCCAGAATCGTCGGGTTTGGAAGGGACCTCCGGGGGGTCGCCAAGCCCACCAGCCCTGCCAAAACTGGTTCCCTTCAGTCGGTTGCCAAATATCACTCGTGTTTTTACAGTTCCCGAGCGGATGTCACTTTGTGGTGTCTGAGCTTTGTCTCTTTTATCACGCGTGAGTCAAACCCTCTAACGAAAGCAAACCAGGAAGTCTCCTAGCCATGCGTGCATTGTGCTGACTGCAGTTGGAACCAAGGGCAGCGTGATGGGCAGTGTGCAAAAGTCTCCAGCAGATGAAGACAGCTTCCCGACTTCAGCCTGATCCTGCCTCGGTCTTCTCTGGTGGTCCGGCTCCCCTGGCTGCCAGGACCCTGAAGCTCCAGGCGTGGGTGAGAGGAGCAGATTCCATCCTCCCCCTGTAAGAGTGGAACAAGAGCAGGGCCTCCTTATGGAACTGGATGTCTGTAATTCATGGGGCTGGGTGGTGTGAGGAGGAGGTGAGCCAGCAGGGCTTCACCAAGGGCTGATCTTGCCTGGCCAAGCCGGTGGGCTTCCACGATGGAGCTGTGGCATAGGCGGATGGGGGAAGGGCAACGGATGTCATCTCCCTGGACTTCTGCGAAGCCTTTGACGTGGTCCCTCAGCACATCCTTCCCTCTAAATGGGAGAGGTGTGGATTTGAAGGAGGGACTGTTTGGTGGATGAGGAATTGGTTGGCTGGAGGCAGCCAAAGGCTTGTGATCAATGGTTCTGTGTCAGGGTGGAGGCGCTCACAAGCGGTGTCCCTGAGGGGTCGGTCTTGGGACCGGTGCTCTTCAACATCACAGAATCACAGAATCACAGGGGTTGGAAGGGACCTCCAGAGATCATCCAGTCCAACCCCGCTGCCAAAGCAGGTTCCCTACACCGGGTCACACAGCTGGGCGTCCAGGCGGGTCATGAACATCTCCAGAGAAGGAGACTCCACCACCTCCCTGGGCAACGCAGGCAACACAGACGAAGGCACCGAGTGCACCCTCAGCAAGATTGCGGATGACACCAAGCTGAGCGGTGCAGTCGATACACTGGAGGGCAGGGATGCCACCCAGGGGGACCTGGGCAGGCTGCAGAAGTGGGCCCTGTGAGAACCTACGGAGGTTCAACAAGGCCAAGCGCAGGGTGCTGCACTCGGGCCGTGGCAATCCCAGGTGTTTACACAACCTGGGGCGAGATCTACATGAGAGCAGCCCTGCAGGGAAGGACTTGGGGGTCCCGGTGCACCAGAAGCTGGACACGAGCCAGCAGTGTGCGCTTGTAGCCCCGAAGGTCAACTCTGTTCTGGTCTGCAATAAAAAAGGGGTGGCCAGCAGGGAGAGGGAGGTGATCGTCCCCCCTCATTGATCCTCTGCGTCATTGCTGTGACTCCATGGCTCCCGCCACCCTACCGGGCAGGGAGTGCTTTGTTTGGGGGATCCCAGAGATTGGCTTCCTCACGGCCTTCCAAGGGGAATGGGGGATGGGATCCTATGGGGTCCTATGGGGTCCTATGTGTGGTATGGAATTTTTTGGGGTCCTATGTAGGTTATGGGGTCCTACGGGGTCCCGTATGTTCCTGTGCAGGAGGGGTGTATGGTATTCTGTGGGGTCCTATGTGGTCCTCTGCGGGGCAGGAATGGGTTTCTATGGGAGGTAGGGGTTTCTATATGGTTCTGTGGGCGGGGATGGGATCCTATGGGGGTCCGATGGGGTTCTATGGGTGGGGGTGTGGGAACATATGAAGTCCCATAAGGTCCCATGGGGAAGGTATAGGATCCTATGGAGTCCTATAAGTTCCTGTTTTGGGGGGGATATGTGGGATTTTATGGTGTCTTATGGGGTCCTATGGGGTCCTAGGGTTAGGGAGATGGGATACTATGAGGTCCTATAGGGTCCTGGGGGGGCAGGGGTGGGGTTATATGGGGACCTATGGTGGATAATGGGATCTTTTTGGAATCTATGTGGTCCTATGGGGAGTATGAGGGAATGTTGGGAACCTATGGAGTCCTGTAGGGTCCCATGGGGAAAGTATGGGATCCAATGGAGTCCTATAGGGTCATACGGTGTCTCTTGGCGGGGGGCTGGGAGATCGGATCCTATGTTGTCCTATGATGTCTTTGGGGGGGTATGGAATTCTGTGGTATCCTATGGCTGGATACGGGTTTCTGTGGGGTCTTATGGGAAGGGATGGGATCCTATGGTGGTCCTATAGAGTCCTTTGGGTGGGGGAAATGGCAGCCCTCGTGGACTGGGGGATCCTGTTGGATCCTATGAGGCAGATGGGATCTTATGGGGTCCTATGGTATCCTGTTTGGTCCTATGAGGTCCTACGGAGTCCTGTGGGTTCCTACAGTGCTCTATATGGTTCTGTGTGGGGGCATGGGATCCTATGTGTTCCTATGGGGGCACATGGACCCATAGGGAAACACGGGTATGCAAAGCTGTCCATAGGAACCCCATGGACACCCATAGGGATCCCACAGGGAACCAACAGACATTTATAGGGACCCCATAGAGACCTATATGGCTCCTTAGATACCCATTGGGAATTCATAGAAACCCATAGGGACTTCACGAAGTCCCATAGGGCCACACAGAGACCCACAGGGATACCTTAGACCCTATAGTGATACACTGGGACCCACAGGGAACATGGGTACACACAGCTGCCCATAGGGACCCCGTGGAGACCCATAGAGATCCCATGGGGATCCCATAGAGATCCCATAGAGACCCATAGGGATCCCATAGAGACCCCATAGCGACACATTGGGACTTATGGGAAACATGGATAGGCAAAGCTGCCCATAGGGACCCTTAGAGACCCATAGGGGCCCCATGGAGCCCCTTAGAGCCCCAAAGAGAACCAACAGAAATCTATATGGACTCCATGGATACCCATAGGTGCCCCTGAGAGACCCATTGTGAACCCATTGTCATCCATAGAGAGCCCACAGAGACCCATAGGGGCCCCATAGGGAGCCCACAGAAACCCACAGAGACCCACAGGGATAGAGAGCACCCTATGGCTCAGTGGGTTGATGTTCACGGTGGGGCAGCTCACACGACGTTGTGGCCCAGATGGCTGCCTTGCTCTCCTGGCCCCCCTCCATCTCAGCACTGTGGGGCAGCCTCACCCCACACAAAGCCCTGCCCCACACAAAGCCCTGACCCACACGAAGCCCTGCCCCACACAAAGCCCTGCATGCCACCACTGCTGCTGAAAGAGTTTTATTGGCTCGAAGCAGGGGAGGTTGCGGGGTGCGAAGGGGACCGGTGGGAGGTCGGGGCAGGAGGGCGGATCTCCCAGAGCTTTCACTCCTCGTTGAGTCCTTTCTGTGGGGAGAGACGACAGAGGGAGGTGATGGGGCAGGCATGGGGCAGGGCTGTGGGGCAGGGCTGTGAGGAGGGGATGAGGTGGGGCAGGGCTGTGGGGCAGGGATGAGGNTCACAGGATGGGCAGCCAATGGCCATACAATGGGCAACTAATGGCCATGGAATGATTACCAACAGGCCACCCAATGATCACCAATTGGCCACTCAATGGGCAACAAATGGCCACCCAGTGGGCAACCACTGGTCACAGAGTGGACAGCCAATGGCCACACAGTGATCACCAACTCCTCCACCCCCCACCCCCCACTCACCGCCTCCTCCGCCTGCCTCTTGTACGCCTTCACCTTCAGCTGCAGTTTGTCCACCAAGTCCTGCAACCTCACCATGTTCTTCCGGTCCTCCTCCGTCTGCAGGGGTACACGGGGGGGGGGACACACCAAAGTGGGACACATGTGGGTCCAAACCTCACAACACCCAAAAGGTCTCCATGTTCTGGGTCACCATGGTGGCAGTTCCGGTTTGGGATTTGTTAGAAGTGTCCCTGGGAGGGGGGCAGCCCCCCCGGCAAGGTCATGTGACGTTGGGCAGAGAGGGAGAAGGTGGTCGTGGTCACTCATGTTCTAGGCCATCCGTGCCACCAGGTCCATGTTTTGTGTCACCTGTGTCTCCACAGCCACCAGGTCAATCGTGTTCTAGATCACCCATGTCCCTACAGCCACCAGGCCAGCCATGTTCTTGATCACCCATGTTCCTACAGCCACCAGGTCAACCATGTTCTTGATCCCCCATATCCCTACAGCCACCAGGCCAGCCATGTTCTTGATCACCCATGTCCCTACAGCCACCAGGTCAACCATGTTCTTGATCACCCATGTCCCTACAGCCACCAGGTCAACCATGTTCTAGATCACCCATGTCCCTACAGCCACCAGGTCAACCATGTTCTAGATCACCCATGTCCCTACAGCCACCAGGCCAGCCATATTCTAGGTCACCCATGTCCCTACAGCCACCAGGTCAGCCATGTTCTAGGTCCCTAATGTCGCTGTAGCCACCAGGTCTCTGTTTTGTGTCACCCATGTCCCTACAGCCATCAGATCAACTATGTTCTAGGTCTAGGTTGGTGTTAAGGTTAGGGTAAGGTTTAGGGTTAGGGTTAGGGTTAGGGTTAGGGTTAGGGTTAAGGTTAGGGTTGGGGTTAGGGTTAGGGTTGGAGTTAAGGTTAGTGTTGGAGTTAGGGTTAGGGTTAGGGTTAGGGTTAGGGTTAGGATGAGTTAAGGTTAGGGTTGGGGTTATGGTTAGGGTTAGTGTTAGAGTTAGGGTTGGGGTTAGGGTTAGGGTTAGGGTTAAGGTTAGGGTTAGGGTTAGGGTTAGGGTTGGGGTTAAGGTTAGGGTTGGGGTTAGGGTTAAGGTTAGGGTTGGGGTTAGGGTTAGGGTTAGGGTTGGGGTTGGGGTTAGGGTTAGGGTTAGGTTTATGATAGGATTAGGGTTAGGGTTGGTGTTAAGGTTAGGGTAAGGTTTAGGGTTAGGGTAAGGATTAGGGTTAGGGATAGGGTTAGGGTTGGGTTAGGGCTAGGATTAGGTTAGGTCACCCGTGTCCCCGTGGTCACTGTGTCAATGTTTTGTGTCACCTGTGTCCTTACAGACAGCAGGTCAACCACATTCTAGATCATCTGCATCCCTACAGCCACCAGGTCTATAATGTTCTAGGTCACACAAGTCCCTACAGCCACCAGATCAACAACGTTCTAGGCCACACAAGTCCCTGCAGCCACCAGGTCAACAACGTTCTAGGTCACACAAGTCCCTACAGCCACCCGGTCAATAACGTTCTAGGTCACACAAGTCCCTACAGCCACCAGGTCAATAACGTTCTAGGTCACACAAGTCCCTACAGCCACCCGGTCAATAACATTCTAGGTCACCCAAATCCCTACAGCCACCAGGTCAACAATGTTCTAGGTCACACAAGTCCCTGCAGCCACCAGATCATCAACGTTCTAGGTCACACAAGTCCCTGCAGCCACCAGGTCAATAACCTTCTAGGTCCCTCAAGTCCCTGCAGCCAGCAGGTCAATAATGTCCTAGGTCACACAAGTCCTTGCAGCCACCCGGTCAACAACGTTCTAGGTCAGCCGGTCCCTACAGCCACCAGATCATCAACGTTCTAGGTCACCCAAATACCTACAGCCACCAGATCAACAACGTCCTAGGTCACACAAGTCCCTGCAGCCACCAGGTCAATAACATTCTAGGTCACACAAGTCCCTGCAGCCCCCAGGTCAACAACGTTCTAGGTCCCTCTTGTTCCCACACCCACCGGCACCACTTTCTCAGCCCCCCCTGCATCCCTCTCCGTGTCACCTCCTCCCTCCCGCCTGCCGCTGTGCCCTGCTGTCCCACCTGGTAGCTGAGCTCCTTGACGCGCCGCTCCGACTTGCGCAGCCCTTTGACGCTCTCGGCGTTGCGCTTCTGCTCCGCCTCCAGCTCGTTCTCCAGCTCCCGCACGCGGGCCTCCAGCTTCTGCAGCTGCTTCTTGCCACCCTTGAGGGCCAGCTGCTCCGCCTCGTCCAGCCGCAGCTGCAGGTCCTTGATGGTCTGCTCCATGTTCTTCTTCATCCGCTCCAGGTGGGCGCTGGTGTCCTGCTCCTTCTTCAGCTCCTCCGCCATCATGGCCGCCTAGGAGAGAGGTGGGGTGTGGTGGAGGGTGGGGGGAGGTGGAGGAGTGGGAGAGATGGGACAGGTGAGAGAATGGGAGAGATGAGGAGAAGCGGAGGTAGGGGAGAGATGGGAGAGGTGGAGGAAAGGGAGAGGTGGTAGAAGGTGAGGAGAAGTGGAGGAAGGGGAGAAATGGGAGAGGTGGAGGAAAGGGAGAGATGGGAGAGGTGGAGGAAAGGGAGAGATGGGAGAGAAGGTATGGGAGAGATGGAAGAGGTCAAGGTATGGGAAGGATGGGGAGAGGTTGGGGAGAGGTGGAAGGATGGGAGAGATGGGGAGAGGTGGAGAAAAGGGAGAGATGGGAGAGAAGGTATGGGAGAGATGGGAGAGGTCAAGGTATGGGACAGATGAGGAGAGGTGGAGGAATGAGAGAGATGGGAGAGGTGGAGGAATAGGAAAGATGAGGAGAGATGGAGGAAAAGGAGAGATGGGAGAGGGTGGGGAGAAGTGGAGAAATGGGAGAGATGGGAGAGGTGGAGGAATGGGAGAGGTGGGAGAGGTGGAGGAATGGGAGAGATGGATGAGAAGGAATGGGAGAGATGGAAGAGCTCAAGGTATGGGAAGGATGGGAGAGGTGGAGGAATGGGAGAGATGGGAGAGGTGGAGGAAAGGGAGAGGTGGGAGAGGTGGAGGAATGGGAGAGATGGATGAGAAGGTATCAGAGAGATGGAAGAGGTCAAGGTATGGCAAGGAGGGGGAGAGGTTGGGGAGAGGTGGAAGAATGCGAGAGATGGGGAGAGGTGGAGGAAGGGGTGAGATGGGAGAGGGTGGGGAGAAGTGGAGAAATGGGAGAGATGGGAGAGGTGGAGGAATGGGAGAGATGGAGGAGAAGGTATGGGAGAGATGGGAGAGGTCAAGATATGGGAAAGATGAGGAGAGGTGGAGGAAGGGGAGAAATGGGAGAGGTGGAAGAATGGGAGAGATGGGAGAGGTGGAGGAATGGGAGAGATGGATGAGAAGGAATGGGAGAGATGGAAGAGGTCAAGGTATGGGAAGGATGGGGAGAGGTTGGGGAGAGGTGGAAGGATGGGAGAGATGGGGAGAGGTGGAGAAATAAGAGAGATGGGAGAGAAGGTATGGGAGAGATGGGAGAGGTCAAGGTATGGGAAGGATGGGAGAGGTGGAGGAAGGGGAGAGATGGGAGAGGTGGAAGAATGGGAGAGATGGGGAGAGGTGGAGGAATGGGAGAGATGGGGAGAGGTGGAGGAATGGGAGAGATGGATGAGAGGAATGGGAGAGATGGAAGAGGTCAAGGTATGGGAAGGATGGGGAGAGGTTGGGGAGAGGTGGAAGGATGGGAGAGATGGATGAGAAGGTGAGGAGAGGTGGAGGAAGGGGAGAAATGGGAGAGGTGGAGGAAAGGGAGAGATGGGAGCGAAGGTATGGGAGAGATGGAAGAGCTCAAGGTATGGGAAGGATGAGAAGCGGTGGAGGAAGGGGAGAAATGGAGAGAAGTGGAGGAATGGGAGAGATGGGGAGAGGTGAGGGAACGTGAGCAACGGGACGCCTCAGAGGGTGGGGAGAGGTGGAGGAACGTGGAATTCCATCTCCTCCACTAGCAGGAGAACGACTGAGGCTGTCCTGTATCCCTCAACCCGGTCCACCGCAGCACTCACGTCGGTGATGGCCTTCTTGGCCTTCTCCTCGGCGTTCCGGCACTCCTGGATGGCTTCTTCCACCTCCGTCTGCAGCTGGGAGATGTCGGCCTCCATCTTCTTCTTCTGGTTGATCAGACTGGTGTTCTGGAAGAGAGGAGCAGTGGGAGCTCCCCCGCCGCCCTCCGTTGGGGTGCCGTAGGAGGGAAGTCGGGCCTTCCCCGTGGCATCCTCACCTGGGAGTGGAGGAGCTGGACGCGCTCGCTGGCCTCGATCAGTTCCTGCTCGGCCAACTTGCGAGCCCTCTCGCTCTGCTCCAGGGCGGCGCGCAGCTCCTCCAGCTCCGACTGGAGCAGGTTGTTCCGCCGCTCCACGATGGCGATGTTCTCCTTCAGCTCCTCGTTAGCGCGCAGCGCGTCGTCCAGCTGTAATTGGGCGTCCTGCCGGGCCATGCGGGGAGGGGTGTGAGAAGGGGGG
>JACDJE010000936.1:1004-13631 GCA_016647715.1 Pavo muticus | reverse complement strand
TTTGGGGTTCTAGGTGTCCTATGGGGTTTTGGAGGAGGTATTTGGGGGTTCTAGGTGTCCCATGGGTGATGGGGGTGGTGTTTGGGGTCTGGATATCCTACGGGATTTTGGAGGAGGTATTTGGGGTTTTAGGTGTCCTATGGGGTTTGGGAGGAGGTATTTGGGGGTTCTAGGTGTCCTATGGGGTTTTGGAGGAGGTATTTTGGTGGTTCTAGGTGCCCCACGGGTGATGGAGGTGGTGTTTGGGGTCTGGATATCCTATGGGATTTGGGAGGAGATATTTGGGGTTCTAGGTGTCCTATGGGGTTTTGGAGGAGGTATTTTGGGGGTTCTAGGTATCCTATGGGGTTTTGGAGGAGGTATCTGGGGGTTCTAGGTGTCCCATGGGTGATGGAGGTGGTGTTTGGGGTCTGGATATCCTATGGGATTTTGGAGGAGGTATTTGGGGTTCTAGGTGTCCTATGGGGTTTTGGAGGAGGTATTTTGGGGGTTCTACGTGTCCTATGGGATTTGGGAGGAGGTATTTTGGGGGTTCTAGGTGTCCCATGGGTGATGGAGGTGGTGTTTGGGGTCTGGATATCCTATGGGATTGTGGAGGAGATTTTTGGGGTTCTAGGTGTCCAATAGGATTTTGGAGAAGGTATTTTGGGGGTTCTAGGTGTCCCGTGAGTGATGGAGGTTGTGTTCGGGGTCTGGATGTCCTACGGGATTGTGGAGGAGATATTTGGGGTTCTAGGCGTCCTATGGGGTTTTGGAGGAGGTATTTTGGGGGTTCTAGGTGTCCTATGGGATTTGGGAGGAGATATTTGGGGGTTCTAGGTATCCCATGGGTGATGGAGGTGGTGTTTGGGGTCTGGACGTCTTATGGGAGTGTGGAGGAGATATTTGGGGTTCTAGGTGTCCTATGGGGTTTTGGAGGAGGTATTTGGGGTTCTAGGTGTCCTATGGGGTTTTGGAGGAGGTATTTGGGGTTCTAGGTGTCCTATGGGGTTTTGGAGGAGGTATTTTGGGGGTTCTAGGTGTCCCATGGGTGATGGGGTTGGTGTTTGGGGTCTGGATATCCTATGGGATTGTGGAGGAGATTTTTGGGGTTCTAGGTGTCCTATGGGGTTTTGGAGGAGGTATTTTGGTGGTTCTAGGTGGTGTTTGGGGTCTGGATATCCTATGGGGTTGTGGAGGAGATATTTGGGGTTCTAGGTGTCCTATGGGATTCTGGAGGAGGTATTTTGGGGGTTCTAGGTGTCCTATGGGATTTTGGAGGAGGTATTTGGGGGTTCTAGGTATCCCATGGGTGATGGAGGTGTTGTTTGGGGTCTGGACGTCTTATGGGAATGTGGAGGAGATATTTGGGGTTCTAGGTGTCCTATGGGGTTTTGGAGGAGGTATTTGGGGGTTCTAGGTGTCCCATGGGTGATGGGGGTGGTGTTTGGGGTCTGGATATCCTATGGGATTGTGGAGGAGATTTTTGGGGTTCTAGGTGTCCAATAGGATTTTGGAGGAGGTATTTTGGGGGTTCTAGGTGTCCTATGGGATTTGGGAGGAGATATTTGGGGGTTCTAGGTATCCCATGGGTGATGGAGGTGGTGTTTGGGGTCTGGACGTCTTATGGGATTGTGGAGGAGATATTTGGGGTTCTAGGTGTCCTATGGGGTTTTGGAGGAGGTATTTGGGGTTCTAGGTGTCCTATGGGGTTTTGGAGGAGGTATTTTGGGGGTTCTAGGTGTCCCATGGGTGATGGGGGTGGTGTTTGGGGTCTGGATATCCTATGGGATTGTGGAGGAGATATTTGGGGTTCTAGGTGTCCTATGGGGTTTTGGAGGAGGTATTTTGGTGGTTCTAGGTGGTGTTTGGGGTCTGGATATCCTATGGGGTTGTGGAGGAGATATTTGGGGTTCTAGGTGTCCTATGGGATTGTGGAGGAGGTATTTGGGGTTCTAGGTGTCCTATGGGGTTTTGGAGGAGGTATTTTGGGGGTTCTAGGTGTCCCATGGGTGATGGGGGTGGTGTTTGGGGTCTGGATATCCTATGGGATTGTGGAGGAGATATTTGGGGTTCTAGGTGTCCTATGGGGTTTTGGAGGAGGTATTTTGGTGGTTCTAGGTGGTGTTTGGGGTCTGGATATCCTATGGGGTTGTGGAGGAGATATTTGGGGTTCTAGGTGTCCTATGGGATTCTGGAGGAGGTATTTTGGGGGTTCTAGGTGTCCTATGGGATTTTGGAGGAGGTATTTGGGGGTTCTAGGTATCCCATGGGTGATGGAGGTGTTGTTTGGGGTCTGGACGTCTTATGGGAATGTGGAGGAGATATTTGGGGTTCTAGGTGTCCTATGGGGTTTTGGAGGAGGTATTTGGGGGTTCTAGGTGTCCCATGGGTGATGGGGGTGGTGTTTGGGGTCTGGATATCCTATGGGATTGTGGAGGAGATATTTGGGGTTCTAGGTGTCCTATGGGGTTTTGGAGGAGGTATTTGGGGGTTCTAGGTGTCCCATGGGTGATGGGGGTGGTGTTTGGGGTCTGGATATCCTATGGGATTGTGGAGGAGATATTTGGGGTTCTAGGTGTCCTATGGGGTTTTGGAGGAGGTATTTTGGTGGTTCTAGGTGGTGTTTGGGGTCTGGATATCCTATGGGGTTGTGGAGGAGATATTTGGGGTTCTAGGTGTCCTATGGGATTCTGGAGGAGGTATTTTGGGGGTTCTAGGTGTCCTATGGGATTTTGGAGGAGGTATTTGGGGGTTCTAGGTATCCCATGGGTGATGGAGGTGTTGTTTGGGGTCTGGACGTCTTATGGGAATGTGGAGGAGATATTTGGGGTTCTAGGTGTCCTATGGGGTTTTGGAGGAGGTATTTGGGGGTTCTAGGTGTCCCATGGGTGATGGGGGTGGTGTTTGGGGTCTGGATATCCTATGGGATTGTGGAGGAGGTATTTGGGGTTCTAGGTGTCCTATGGGGTTTTGGAGGAGGTATTTTGGGGGTTCTAGGTGTCCCATGGGTGATGGGGGTGGTGTTTGGGGTCTGGATATCCTATGGGATTGTGGAGGAGATATTTGGGGTTCTAGGTGTCCTATGGGGTTTTGGAGGAGGTATTTTGGTGGTTCTAGGTGGTGTTTGGGGTCTGGATATCCTATGGGGTTGTGGAGGAGATATTTGGGGTTCTAGGTGTCCTATGGGATTCTGGAGGAGGTATTTTGGGGGTTCTAGGTGTCCTATGGGATTTTGGAGGAGGTATTTGGGGGTTCTAGGTATCCCATGGGTGATGGAGGTGTTGTTTGGGGTCTGGACGTCTTATGGGAATGTGGAGGAGATATTTGGGGTTCTAGGTGTCCTATGGGGTTTTGGAGGAGGTATTTGGGGGTTCTAGGTGTCCCATGGGTGATGGGGGTGGTGTTTGGGGTCTGGATATCCTATGGGATTGTGGAGAAGGTATTTGGGGTTCTAGGTGTCCTATGGGATTTGGGAGGAGGTATTTGGGGTTCTAGGTGTCCTATGGGATTTTGGAGAAGGCATTTTGGGGGTTCTAGGTGTCCCACGGGTGATGGAAGTGGTGTTTAGGGTCTGGATGTCTTATGGGAGTCCATTTTGGGGTGGATTTGGGACACTTTGAGGCAGATAAGGGCCAATTCCTGCCATTTTGGGGTCGATTTGGTCCAATTCTGACCATTTGGGGGTGAATTTGGGCTGTTTTGGGGCTGCTTTGGTGCCAATTCAGGCCATTTTGGGGTAGATTTGGTCCAATTTTGACCATTTTAGGGAGAAATTGGTCCAATTCTGACCATTTTGGGGCAGATTTGGTCTGGTTTGGGACTGACAAGTGCCAATTCTGCCATTTTGGGGTGGATTTGGGCCATTTTGGGGCTGATAAATCCCAGTTCTGACCATTTTGGGGTCAATTTAGGCCGTTTTGGGGCTGCTTTGGTGCCAATTCTGACCATTTTGGGGTGGATTTGGGACACCTTGAGGCAGATAAGTGCCAATTCCGTCCATTTTGGGGTCGATTTGGTCCAATTCTGACCATTTGTGGGCAGATAAGAACCAATTCAGTCCATTTGGGGGCAGATTTGGTCCAATTCTGACCATTTGGGGGCAGATAAGAACCAATTCTGACCATTTGGGGGTGGATTTGCTCCAATTCTGACCATTTTGGGGCAGATCTGGGCCATTTTGGGGCAGATAAGTGCCAATTCTGACCATTTTGGGGTCGATTCGGTCCAATTTTGACCATTTTAGGGCAAATTTGGTCCAATTCTGACCATTTTGGGGCAGATTTGGTCTGGTCTGGGACTGACAAGTGCCAATTTAGTCCATTTTGGGGCCGATCTGGGCCATTTTGGGGCTGATCAGTGCCAATTCTGACCATCTGGAGGAGAATTTGGGCCATTTTGGGGCAGAGAAGTGCCAATTCTGACCATTTAGGGGGGATTTGTCTCAATGCTGACCATTTTGTTGCAGATTTGGGCCCAATTTTGACCATTTTGGGGTCGATTTGGTCCAATTCTGACCATATTGGGGTTGGATTTGGGCCATTTTGGGGCTGATATGCACCAATTCAGTCCATTTTGGGGCAGATTTGGTCCAATTCTGCCCATTTTGGGGCAGATTTGGGCCATTTGGGGGCTGCTTTTGTCCAATTCTGGCCATTTTGGGGCAGATTTGGTCCAATTTCGACCATTTTGGGGTGAATTTGGGCTGTTTTGGGGCAGCTTTGGTGCCAATTCAGGCCATCTTGGGGTGGATTTGGGACACTTTGAGGCAGATAAGTGCCAATTTTGACCATTTGGGGGCGAATTTGGTCCAATTCTGTCCATTTTGGGGCAGATTTGGGCCATTTTGGGGCTGCTTTTGTCCAATTCTGGCTTTTTGGGGGCAGATTTGGTCCAATTCTGACCATTTGGGGGTGAATTTGGGCCATTTTGGGGCTGCTTTGGTGCCAATTCAGGCCATTTTGGGGTCGATTTGCTTCAATTCTGCCCATTTGGGGGCAGATTTGAGCCATTTTGGGGCTGATAAGTGCCAATTCATTCCATTTTGGGGTGGATTTGGTCCAATTCTGCCAATTTGGGGGCAGATCTGGGTCATTTTGGGACTGATAAGTGCCAATTTTGACCATTTTGGGTCGGATTTGGTTCAATTCTGACCATTTGGGGGCCGATTCGGGCCATTTTGGGACTGATTCTGTCCATTTAGGGGTGGATTTGAGCCATTTAGGGGCGGATTTGAGCCATTCTGGGGTGGATTTGAGCCATTTTGGGGCTGATAATTGCCATTTCAGTCCGTTTTAGGCCTGGTTCTGCCCTCCCCCGCGGGCTGACCTTGCCGTGCTCGGTCTGGGCGGTGACTTTGGCTCCGTCCCGGCTGACGATGCTGGCCTTGACGAACTCCTCGCGCTCGTCGGGCACGAAGATGTCCCGCTTGAGGTCGAAGGGCCGTGTCTGAGCCGCGATGCGCTCCTGCTCCGACTTGCGCAGGTAGGGGGCGGCCGCCCCGAACTCGGCCAGCTCGGCTGCGGGGGCGGGCATGGCGGGCTGGGGCGCAGGGGAGGAGCGGTAAGGGACGAGAATGGGACCAGTGACACCAGTAAGGGACCAGTAAGGGACCAGTGACACCAGTAAGGGACCGGTATGGGACCGGTATGGGACCAGTGACACCAGTAAGGGAGCGGTATGGGAGCAGTCACACCAGTATGGGACAGGTATGGGACCAGTATGGGACCAGTGACACCAATAACGGACCAGTATGGGACCAGTCACACCTGTAAGGAACCAGTAAGGGACCAGTGACACCAGTAAGGGACCAGTATGGGACTGGTATGGGACCAGTCACACCAGTAAGAGACCAGTAAGGGAGCGGTAAGGGACCGGTATGGGACCAGTCACACCAGAAACGGACCAGTATGGGACCAGTTACACCAGTAAGGGACCAGTATGGGACCAGTCACACCAGTGTGGGATCGGTATGGGACCAGTCACACCAGTAAGGGACCAGTATGGGACCAGTTACACCAGTAAGGGACCAGTATGGGAGTGGTAAGGGACCGGTATGGGACCAGTCACACCAGTAAGAGACCAGTATGGGAGCGGTATGGGATCGGTATGGGACCAGTCACACCAATAAGGGACCAGTAAGGGAGCAGTATGGGACCGGTATGGGACCAGTTACCCCAGTAAGGGAGCAGTAAGGGACCAGTCACACCAGTAAGGGGCCAGTATGGGACCGGTATGGGACCAGTCACACCAGTAAGGGACCAGTATGGGACCGGTATGGGACCAGTCACACCAGAAACGGACCAGTATGGGACCAGTGACACCAGTAAGGGACCAGTATGGGAGCGGTATGGGACCAGTATGGGACCAGTGACACCAGTAAGAGACCGGTATGGGACCAGTAAGAGACCAGTAAGGGAGTGGTAAGGGACCATTCACACCAGTAAGGGATCAGTATGGGACCGGTATGGGACCAGTTACACCAGTAAGGGACCAGTATGGGAGCGGAAAGGGACCATTCACACCAGTAAGGGATCAGTATGGGACCAGTATGGGACCAGTTACACCAGTAAGGGACCAGTATGGGAGCGGTAAGGGTCCAATCACACCAGTAAGGGAGCAGTAAGGGAGCGGTAAGGGACCAGTTACTCCAGTAAGGGACCAGTATGGGACCGGTGACACCAGTAAGGGACCAGTAAGGGGCCGGTATGGGACCAGTGACACCAGTAAGGGAGCGGTATGGGACCGGTATGGGACCAGTGACACCAGTAAGAGGCCAGTAAAGGAGCAGAATGGGACCAGTTACACCAGTAAGGGACCAGTATGGGACCAGTTACACCAGTAAGGGACGAGAATGGGACCAGTTACACCAGTAAGGGAGCGGTATGAGACCAGTTACACCAGTAAGGGACCACTATGGGACCAGTTACACCAGTAAGGGACCAGTAAGGGACCATCATGGGGACCAGTCACACCAGTAAGGGACTAGTATGGGAGCGGTATTGGACCGGTATGGGACCAGTGACACCAGTAAGGGACCGGTACGGGACCAGTAAGAGACCAGTAAGGGAGCGGTAAGGGACCATTCACACCAGTAAGGGATCAGTATGGGACCGGTATGGGACCAGTGACACCAGTAAGGGACCAGTATGGAAGCGGTAGGGGTCCAATCACACCAGTAAGGGAGCAGTAAGGGAGCGGTAAGGGACCAGTTACACCAGTAAGGGAGCGGTATGGGACCGGTATGGCACCAGTAAGGGACCGGTAAGGGACCAGTAAGGGAATGGAATGGGACCAGTCACACCAGTAAGGGACCAGTATGGGAGCGGTATGGGACCAGTTACACCAGTAAGGGACTGGTAGAGGAGCGGTATGGAACCAGTAAGAGACCAGTAAGGGAGCAGTATGGGACCAGTAAGAACCAGTAAGGGAGCGGTAAGGGACCAGTCACACCACTTAGGGACCAGTATGGGACCGGTATGGGACCAGTAAGAGACCAGTAATGGACCAGTATGGGAGCGGTATGGGACCAGTATGGGACTGGTAAGGGACCAGTTACACCAGTAAGGGACCAGTGTGGGACCAGCTACACCAGTAAGAGACCAGAATGCGAGCGGTATGGGACTGGCATGGGACCAGTTACACCAGTAAGGGACCGGTAAGGGAGCAGTAAGGGACCAGATACACCAGTAAGGAACCAGTATGGGAGCAGTATGGGACCGGTATGGGACCAGTGACACCAGTAAGGGACCAGTAAGGGACCGGTATGGGACCAGTCACACCAGTAAGGCACCGGTAAGGGACCAGTTACACCAGTAAGGGACCAGTATGGGACCAGTATGGGACCAGTATGGGACCAGTTACACCAGTAAGGGGCTGGTATGGGAAAGGTATGGGACCAGTAAGAGACCAGTAAGGGAGCGGTAAGGGACCATTCACACCAGTAAGGGACCAGTAAGGGACCAGTATGGCACCTGTAAGGGACCAGTATGGGACCAGTCGCACCAGTAAGGAACCAGTAAGGGACCAGTAAGGGACCAGTAAGGGGCCAGTAAAGGACCAGTCACACCAATAAGAGACCAGTAAGGGACCAGTATGAGACCAGTATGGGACCAGTAAGGGACCAGTAAAGCACCAGTCACACCAGTATGGCACCAGTAAGGGACCGGTATGGGACCGGTATGTGTCCAGTCACACCAGTAAGGAACCAGTAAGGGACCAGTATGGTGCCAGTATGGGACCAGTCACACCAGTAAGGGACCAGTGTGGGACCAGTATGGGACCAGTCGCACCAGTAAGGACCAGTATGGGACCAGTATGGGACCAGTAAGGGACCAGTAAAGCACCAGTCACACCAGTATGGCACCAGTAAGGGACCGGTATGGGACCAGTCACACCAGTAAGGGACCAGTATGGGACCAGTCACACCAGTAAGGCACCAGTCGCACCAGTAAGGGACCAGTATGGGACCAGTAAGGGATAAGTAAGGGACAAATAAGGGACCAGTCACACCAGTAAGAGACCAGTAAGGGACCGGTTTGGGACCAGTAAGGGACCAGTTACAGCAGTAAGGAATCAATTACACCAGTAAGGGACCAGTATGAGACCGGTATGGCACCAGTAAGGCACCAGTCACACCAGTAAGGGACCAGTAAGGGACTTGTATGGCACCCATAAGGGACCAGTAAGGGACCAGTCACACCAGTGTGGGACCAGTTACACCAGTAAGGGACCAGTAAGGGACCAGTATGGCACCAGTAAGGGACCGGTATGGGACCAGTATGGGACCGGTATGGGACCAGTTACACCAGTAAGAGACCAGTAAGGGACCAGTCACACCAGTAAGGCACCAGTCTGGGACCAGTAAGGGATAAGGGACAAATAAGGGACCAGTCACACCAGTAGGAGACCAGTAAGGGGCCAGTATGGGACCAGTACAGGACCAGTAAAGCACCAGTCACACCAGTATGGCACCAGTAAGGGACTGGTATGGGTCCAGTCACAGCAGTAAGGAACCAGCAAGGGACCAGTATGGTGCCAGTATGGGGCCAGTATGGGACCAGTCACACCAGTAAGGGACCAGTATGGGACTGGTAAGGGACTGGTATGGCACCAGTAATGAACCAGTAAGGGACTGGTATGGGACCAGTTACACCAGTAAGGGACCAGTAAGGGACCAGTAAGGGACCGTTATGGGACCGGTATGGGACCAGTCACACCAGTAAGGGACCAGTAAGGGACCGGTAAGGGACCAGTTACAGCAGTAAGGAATCAGTCACACCAGTAAGGGACCAGTATGAGACCGGTATGGCACCAGTAAGGCACCAGTCACACCAGTNCGGACCAGTATGGGACCAGTGACACCAGTAAGGGACCAGTATGGGAGCGGTATGGGACCAGTATGGGACCAGTGACACCAGTAAGAGACCGGTATGGGACCAGTAAGAGACCAGTAAGGGAGTGGTAAGGGACCATTCACACCAGTAAGGGATCAGTATGGGACCGGTATGGGACCAGTTACACCAGTAAGGGACCAGTATGGGAGCGGAAAGGGACCATTCACACCAGTAAGGGATCAGTATGGGACCAGTATGGGACCAGTTACACCAGTAAGGGACCAGTATGGGAGCGGTAAGGGTCCAATCACACCAGTAAGGGAGCAGTAAGGGAGCGGTAAGGGACCAGTTACTCCAGTAAGGGATCTGTATGGGACCGGTGACACCAGTAAGGGACCAGTAAGGGGCCGGTATGGGACCAGTGACACCAGTAAGGGAGCGGTATGGGACCGGTATGGGACCAGTGACACCAGTAAGAGGCCAGTAAAGGAGCAGAATGGGACCAGTTACACCAGTAAGGGACCAGTATGGGACCAGTTACACCAGTAAGGGATTAGTATGGGACCAGTTACACCAGTAAGGGAGCGGTATGAGACCAGTTACACCAGTAAGGGACCACTATGGGACCAGTTACACCAGTAAGGGACCAGTAAGGGACCATCATGGGGACCAGTCACACCAGTAAGGGACTAGTATGGGAGCGGTATTGGACCGGTATGGGACCAGTGACACCAGTAAGGGACCGGTACGGGACCAGTAAGAGACCAGTAAGGGAGCGGTAAGGGACCATTCACACCAGTAAGGGATCAGTATGGGACCGGTATGGGACCAGTGACACCAGTAAGGGACCAGTATGGAAGCGGTAGGGGTCCAATCACACCAGTAAGGGAGCAGTAAGGGAGCTGTAAGGGACCAGTTACACCAGTAAGGGAGCGGTATGGGACCGGTATGGCACCAGTAAGGGACCGGTAAGGGACCAGTAAGGGAATGGAATGGGACCAGTCACACCAGTAAGGGACCAGTATGGGAGCGGTATGGGACCAGTTACACCAGTAAGGGACCAGTAGGGGAGCGGTATAGAACCAGTAAGAGACCAGTAAGGGAGCAGTATGGGACCAGTAAGAACCAGTAAGGGAGCGGTAAGGGACCAGTCACACCACTTAGGGACCAGTATGGGACCGGTATGGGACCAGTAAGAGACCAGTAATAGACCAGTATGGGAGCGGTATGGGACCAGTATGGGACTGGTAAGGGACCAGTTACACCAGTAAGGGACCAGTGTGGGACCAGCTACACCAGTAAGAGACCAGAATGCGAGCGGTATGGGACTGGCATGGGACCAGTTACACCAGTAAGGGACCGGTAAGGGAGCAGTAAGGGACCAGATACACCAGTAAGGAACCAGTATGGGAGCAGTATGGGACCGGTATGGGACCAGTGACACCAGTAAGGGACCAGTAAGGGACCGGTATGGGACCAGTCACACCAGTAAGGCACCGGTAAGGGACCAGTTACACCAGTAAGGGACCAGTATGGGAGCGGTATGGGACCAGTCACACCAGTAAGGGACCAGTATGGGACCAGTATGGGACCAGTATGGGACCAGTTACACCAGTAAGGGGCTGGTATGGGAAAGGTATGGGACCAGTAAGAGACCAGTAAGGGAGCGGTAAGGGACCAGTATGGCACCTGTAAGGGACCAGTATGGGACCAGTCGCACCAGTAAGGAACCAGTAAGGGACCAGTAAGGGACCAGTTTGGGACCAGTATGGGACCAGTAAGGGACCGGTTTGGGACCAGTAAGGGACCAGTTACAGCAGTAAGGAATCAGTCACACCAGTAAGGGACCAGTATGAGACCGGTATGGCACCAGTAAGGCACCAGTCACACCAGTAAGGGACCAGTAAGGGACCAGTATGGTGCCAGTATGGGGCCAGTATGGGACCAGTCACACCAGTAAGGGACCAGTATGGGACCAGTATGGGACCAGTCACACCAGTAAGGCATCAGTCGCACCAGTAAGGGACCGGTTTGGGACCAGTATGGGACCAGTAAGGGACCGGTTTGGGACCAGTAAGGGACCAGTTACAGCAGTAAGGAATCAGTCATACCAGTAAGGGACCAGTATGAGACCGGTATGGCACCAGTAAGGCACCAGTCACACCAGTAAGGGACCAGTAAGGGACCAGTATGGGACCTGTAAGGGACCAGTAAAGCACCAGTCACACCAGTATGGCACCAGTATGGGACCGGTATGGGACCAGTCACACCAGTAAGGAACCAGTAAGGGACCAGTATGGTGCCTGTAAGGCACCAGTCACACCAGTAAGGGACCAGTATGGGACCAGTATGGCACCAGCAGCACATCAGTAACACCAGTAAGGCACCAGTTGGACACCAGTGCTCCCAGTTCACCCCAGTTCACCCTAGTTCATCCCAGTTCACCCCAGTTCATCCCAGTTCATCCCAGTTCATCCCAGTGCCGCCTCACCTCTGTTCTCTCTCGCTCTGTCGATCCTGGTCCGGGACAGCAGCGTGAGCTCCCAGTTCATCCCAGTTCATCCCAGTATGTCCCAGTATATCCCCAGTATATCCCAGTTCATCCCAGTATGTCCCAGTATGTCCCAGTTCATCCCAGTTCATCCCAGTTCATCCCAGTATGTCCCAGTTCATCCCAGTATGTCCCACTATGTCCCAGTATGTCCCAGTTCATCCCAGTCCCTCCCAGTATCACCCCAGTCCCTCCCAGTCCCTCCCAGTCTCCCTATAGACACTCCCAGTCCCTCCCAGTCCCTCCCAGTCCCTCCCAGTATCCCCTCCCAGTCCCTCTGTCTCTCTACAGACACTCCCAGTCCCTCCCAGTCCCTCCCAGTTCCTCCCAGTCTCCCTATAGACACTCCCAGTCCCTCCCAGTTCCTCCCAGTATCCCCCATTCCCCTCCCCATCCCTTACAGTAAGACCCAGCCCCTCCCAGTTCCCTCCCAGTGCCTCCCAGTCTCCCTATAGACACTCCCAGTCCCTCCCAGTTCCCCTCCCAGTCCCTCCCATTTTGCCCGTATCCCCTCCCAGTCCCTCCCAGTCTCTCTATAGACACTCCCAGTCCCTCCCAGTCTGCCCAGTTCCCCTCCCAGCCCTCCCAGTTTCTCCATATTCCCTCCCAGTCTCCCCATAGACACTCCCAGTCCCTCCCAGTCCCTTCCAGTTTCTCCATATCCCCTCCCAGTTTCCTCCCAGTCCCTCCCAGTCTCCCCATAGACACTCCCAGTCCCTCCCAGTCCCTCCCAGTTTCCTCCCAGTCCCTCCCAGTCCCTCC
>JACDJE010000949.1:30114-42180 GCA_016647715.1 Pavo muticus | reverse complement strand
GCTGACCTTACAGAAAGTGCATGTGATGACTGAACATCTCTCATAGCTCAGAAAACAACTGCATCCACTAAAACTCCTAGGCTTACTTTCAAGCTTATATACTTTATTTGCTCATCTACTTCTATGGCAGGAGCTGGATTTTATAGGCTTCAGAGGCAGAAACAAAGAGCAGGTATCACCGGAAAGTAGGAATAAACCACGACATCCCTACAGCCTGAATTTCTACTCCTTGTCACCTTTATATTGGTGCTATTCTCACAGCGCATATATACATGCTCCTGCAGTCTGAGTTAGAGATTTGGCTGCCCCTACACGTGCCAGTGCCCCGGCACCACCAATGCACCCACCAACACACAGCTGACCCAGTGCTGCGCCCTGTTCCTGCAGCAGGACAAGTTTTCCTGGCAGGCCAATTAAAACTCAGGTTTATATATAGCAGCAGCTGCTCCGAGGCTTCAGGAGCTCGGCATGTGCCCAGTGCCCAGTGACACTGCCCATCTCCGGGGAGCTGCAGCTCCGCACCCCCGCAGTGCGCCGAGTTACCACGCCGCGCGGCGCATCCCTCCGGCAACTCGGCGGGCTCCAGCCCCGCTCCCTGCCACGGGGAGCTCCGGGAGCTGCCACCACCTACAGCTGCTGCCACGGCACGGCCACGGCGCCCCGAAGCTGAGCCACCACCTGCTCCCTGCCCTGCCACATCGACGTGCTGGGAGCTTTTCCCACTGAACGCGTGCGTGCTGCCGATGGGTTCGCTTGCTACGTGCCACTGAAGCAAACCGCAGTGAGTCCAATCTGTTTAACTCAACAAAGAGCAATTCTAATATCCCCCCCAAAACCAGAGGGGAGCTTTGATCCCAACGGTGGACAGGGCAAGGGCTTCTCCCTGGGCCGGCTGCTAACCCATGGGTTATTGCACATCCTTATTACTGTTTACACGTTAACCACCAGCACAGCTCTCAGCGCCAGCATCCATACACGCACACACCCATCTCCTTATCAAAAGAAAATGAGTTACAGCAGTCACTGGGCACTCCCGGAGGCTGGGAACAGGACGGGAGCGTCGGTGCTGGGACCGCTCTTCCGGACATCCGGGACAGCCGGAGCCCAGCGCCGGGCACATCCCCTCGCAGCTCCGTGCTTCTCGTGCCTTCGCGGAGGCTCCCGGAGCTCAGCCTAATTTTAGGCAGCGGGCAGACACTGAGGCGGATGGGCTGAAGAAGTGCCAGGGGGGCGCCGCGAGGGAAAGCGCTGCCATCCCCGGAGCTGACCGAAGACGAGTGGGGACACAAAGTGAACCCCACGCGCCTGGTGTGGAGTGGGATCCTCGCTACGGGGAGAGGGGAGAAACAAAAGAGCACGCTGCCAACATCTGTGAAGAGTGGATCGGCTGCGGGATGGGAAAGCCCTGGGAAAGGAGAGAACCGGGAGAAAGAGGAGAACGCCGGGAGCGATGGGGAAGGGGGCGGCCGGGGCAGGGGCACGCAGCACTCCTCCCGCCAGGGCTGCCCCGCTCGGCGCCGTGGGGAAGGGAACCCGGGGGGAGCGCGGAGCGGAGCGGCTCTTCGCCCGCCGCTGCAGGGGATGGGACGCGCTGACGGGTGACGAAGTGCGGCGCGCAGCGCGGGACCGTCTGAGCTGCTCCGCTGCTCCCGGCCCCACCGCCGTTTCATAAAGCCCCGAGAGGCGCCCGGCCGCGGGCACGGTGCTCCGTTGCTCTCCTGAACGCCTCCAAATCCCCACACCAGGGCACCCCGCAACTTCCTTGCGGCTCCCCTGCAGCTCCGGAGCAGCGCTCCCCTCGCGCCACCGGGGCTCCCGCTCCAACTTCCCGGCCCGCCTGGTTGTGCACCCACCTGCCTGCGCCGCGGCAGCCCTCGAGCGCTACCGCCGTCGCCGGCCCCGCGCGGCCCGACGGGGCGGCCGCAGGGAGCGGAGCGCCGAGCTCCAGCAGCGTCGGCACCGCCAGAGGAACGGCGGGAGGTGGGTCCACCCCCCTGGCCCATCTCACATCTGCTGAGAGGGAGAGGGAAGAAGCAGAGGAGAAGGAGCCGCGCCGGCTTTGGAAAGTCTGCGGGCAGGTGCGCGCGTGGGACTGCTTTTAGGATTTTTAGGATTTCTAGAGGAAGTTGAAGATATCCACTGAACACGGAACTGAGAAGAAATACACTTTCTTCAAGTCATATATCTGCCTGTGCCTCCTTTGTATTATCATTTTGGGCCTTTCTCATTAGTCATCTAAGCTGGAACAAGAAATGCTGCCTCTGGAAGTNTAGGATCCAACCCCATGCCTCTTGTCTCGTTGACCCATCTTCAGTCAACAGCAAATGGTCCTTCCTGAGCAAATCAGAGGGCCCTGAATCTCATTTCTGCCACCTCTTCTCCATGGCAGCAATGCTCCCATCTTGCAACACGATGCTCAGCCCACCAAGCACCACTGAGGAAGAATGCTGGGCCCATGCAGTGAGCACTTTTTTCAGGCCACGAGAACAGAAAGCAAATCAGAGGAAAACACCCAATTCCCTCTACCAAAAAAGCATCTCTTCTGCCAAAAAATGAAAAAACAAAACTCGCTGACTTGCACTTTGTTCAACTAATGTCCAATTATTATTACATGAAATTCTACACTGAAAAAGAAATCAGAAAGTTAATGGAAATAAAGTATTTTACAAGAAAGTTATCTAAGCATAAAGCCAACCAGGTATGGCATTGGTGCTCTAATCCAGAGGAATCAGCACACGAAAGCCGGCAGTTGTGCAGGAACGAGCTCTCAGATGTTGGGGGAAACAGAGAGAGACAAAATCCCCTGCACACCACACTCATCACAGTCCTCCCTAAGCACACACTTCAGTACAATGCAGGCATTTCCATACAGTACTTGAAAACGAGACGAGGACCCTCCACCTGTTTGCAGCTCCACATCCCACGTAAATGCAAGGCGTAGCAAGTTGCCACATTGCTTGTAATTATTTACTTTTGCTTACTTAATTAATTTTGATTTTCTCTCCTTGATAATCTCAATAAAAGCTTTGGCTGTGGACAGATTTCACCGACTTCAGTCACAAAGCATCACTAATTACTCCGAGAGCCTAACGGGAGGGAAAAGGTGCACACAGACACACATCTTGCTAGGGAGCTTCTCAGGTAGCAGCGGGATACAGCCCTTGGCTCAGCCAGCCCTACTGATGCAACAAAGAGCTTCTGGCTTGGCAGCGGAGAGCCCAAACTGTATGGGTGCGAAGAGCAGAAGGGGGAGGAGAAGAAAAAAAAGAAAGAAAAGGAAATAACTCTTTCTTTTGCTGGGAGGTCCTTGCTGTACAGAGCTTTCATACGGTAAAGAAAAGAGGTGTGAGAAATGCTCAAAATCAAAGATTTCTATTCAGGCGAAGATCTTCATGAAGAGCAGTTTATTCATTACTGCAATAATGGGCGCACACCCCCTGCTGACAAGGGAGAAATTGCACATCTGATCAGTACAATCCACTCCATTACATCCCCTGGGTCCGACACAGGTGATGCCTCTTTTGGCACTCGCTGGTTGAGTGTCTCAGGCTCACAACCTTCCAACGCAGTTGCTACCTTACATTTCCAGTAACAGTGTCTGTTACCAACCCACTGTTTTTAGGTATGTTCTGTACTTTTTATGGCGATAGGAGGACAATATTTCCAACAATTAGCACTCCCGTTCTGTCCTACACATGGGAGAGAAATACCACAAACTGGTGAGGAAGCACCACGAGCATCCTCTGGGTGCCACCTGCAAGGCCGAGCATGGGCTCTTAGTAGAGGACGGCTCCTTTTCCATCCCTTCCCTACACAGGAGGGCAAGCTGAAGGAAACCATTTTAGCTCCTGTTAAGGAAGTGAGAAACGATGCTGCTCGAAGCAGGAGAAAATACCTTCTGTCTATGAAATGTCAAAGGTGTCCTCTTCAATGCTGTCCTTCTCAATCCCTTTCTTCTCTTATCATGAAGGGGAAATTGTCACCAAGTTCTATTTTTTAACAAGAGAACATGAGTTAAACAGTTAAGGTTTGATCCCCAGATAATGTAAACCAGAGCAGCTCCATCAAAGTAAAATCCATATATATCAGCTGCGGTCCTTGTAATGCAATTTCAAGGCATTTTTGTCATCTGCTACCAACTTTACTGGGGACAGAAGGCAGAAAACACACAAAAAGTCAAAGGAAAAAGACAGTAATAGAGATGTGTTAGTGATGGTTGCAGAATCAATATGATGGCGCTGGAGACTAAACGGCAATGAATCACCTTGTTAAGGCTGGGCTGTTAACCAAAAGTAAAGAAAAGGTTTTAAAAAATAACAAAATAAAGCAAATAACCCCAAACTAAATTGATGAAGTGACTTATCCCAGCCCCAACGGCCGCTCAACCTGGGACATGGCGCAAGGGACAAGGGGATGGATGCAGGCATGGGGACAAGGGAGCACGAGGACGGGCACATAGGGATGTGGTGCCCTCCCGCGTCCCCAGGCCAGAACAAGGGCTGCACTGTTCATGGTGCTTGGGCAGCCAGAGGTCAAACTGCTTTTTTCTTCCTCAATTTGTTTCTAGGAGGCAGTCACCATCATTCATTTTGGCATCTCAAAAAATAACAACAACAACAACAAGTCAGGGAAGCACCTAACTATGACATAGGCGCAAGGGTATGCAGGGATGAGGAGGAGGAGGATGGTGGTCCATAAATCAGTGACATTCTGCACTGTGGGATTCTGGCATGCAGAGCTCTGGCTACTCGGTGGGGATGGAAGAGGTGAAACCAGAAATGTCAGGCTCATGTGTTATTTAACAGTGCCTGGTCATCGGTTAGAATGAATAAAGCTGCTCGGGAAAGAGAGGAAAAAGGCAAAACTTGACGTAAGCCAGGACACAGGTTGGTTGCCTCCTGAAGGGCTGGGTGATGCACACACATCTATTTCTACACTCGTTGTTGAGTGCTGGTAGCACCACAAAGGATGCTCGTGTCGGGACCAGAAAGGGAAACAGCCTTTGGCCAAGGATTATTTGATTGCAAAGAGAAAGCAATGGGAAATCCACTGGGAGCACACTATTGCCGCGGAGTCAACAGGGATGGGTGTCCAGCGCGCGGGGAAGCATGACAAACTCAATATGAGTGGTAAAAGCTNCTGCCCCTACGCCTGCCAGTGCCCCGGCACCACCAATGCACCCACCAACACACAGCTGACCCAGCGCTGCGCCCTGTTCCTGCAGCAGGACAAGTTTCCCTGGCAGGCCAATTAAAACCCAGGTTTATATATAGCAGCAGCTGCTCCGAGGCTTCAGGAGCTCGGCATGTGCCCGGTGCCCAGTGACACTGCCCACCTCCGGGGAGCTGCAGCCCCGCACCCCCGCAGTGCGCCGAGTTACCACACCGTGCGGCGCATCCCTCCGGCAGCTCGGTGGGCTCCAGCCCTGCTCCCTGCCACGGGGAGCTCCAGGAGCTGCCACCACCTACAGCTGCTGCCACGGCACAGCCACGGCACCCCGAAGCTGGGCTACCACCTGCTCCCTGCCCTGCCACACCGACGTGCTGGGAGCTTTTCCCACTGAACGCGTGCGTGCTGCCGATGGCTGCACTTGCTACGTGCCACTGAAGCAGACCGCAGGGAGTCCAATCTGTTTAACTCAACAAAGAGCAATTCTAATATCCCCCCCAAAACCAGAGGGGAGCTTTGATCCCAACGGGGGACAGGGCAAGGGCTTCTCCCTGGGCCGGCTGCTAACCCATGGGTTATTTCACATCCTTATTACTGTTTATACGTTAACCACCAGCACAGCTCTCAGCGCCAGCATCCATACATGCACACACCCATCTCCTTATCAAAAGAAAATGAGTTACAGCAGTCACCGGGCACTCCCGGGGGCTGGGACCAGGACGGGAGCGTCGGTGCTGGGACTGCTCTCCCGGACACCCGGGACAGCCGGAGCCCAGCGCCGGGCACATCCTCTCACAGGGACAGAGCAGCGCGGCGGCAGTGAGGACCGGGGCTGCAGCTCTGTGCTTCTCGTGCCTTCGTGGAGGCTCCCGGAGCTCAGCCTAATTTTAGGCAGCGGGCAGACACTGCGGCGGATGGGCTGAAGAAGTGCCAGGGGGGCGCCGCGAGGGGGAGCGCTGCCATCCCTGGATCTGACCGAAGACGAGCGGGGACACAAAGTGAACCCCACATGCCTCGTGTGGAGCGGGATCCTCGCTACGGGGAGAGGGGACAAACAAAAGAGCACGCTGCCAACATATGAGAAGAGTGGATCAGCTGCGGGATGGGAAAGCCCTGGGAAAGGAGAGAACCGGGGGAAAGGGGAGAACACCGGGAGCGATGGGGAAGGGAGCAGCCCCCGCCTCTCCTCCTCGTCCTCCAGCCCCAGCCGGGGCCTGGCCGCCCCGGGGCCGTGGAAGAGCAGCAGGCGCACGGCGCAGGGCACCGCTGCCGGCAGCCGGGCCAGGGCCAGCCAGGACGCGCGCGGCGATGACGCAATGACAGCGCGACACGGGCGGAAAGGACGGCCTGCCGAGTGCCCGCCCCGTTCGGCGGAACGACCAATGGGAGCGCGGCAAAGGCGGGGCCGAGCGCGGACTCTCTGCCAATGGTGGCTGCGGAGGAGGGGCGGCATGATGGTGCCGGCGCGATGGCGGAGCTGCGGGGCTCCATGCGGGGAAAGCAGTGCTCCGCCGCCCCACGTCCCCGCCACCGCCTGCACCATGCCTCGGGGACGCCGGGTGGTCAGGGAAGGCAGCGCAGAGGCACCACCGCCGGCCCCATCCGGCCCCCATCATAACCGAGCCGTCCTCCATCGTTGCAGCGGGGCACTGCTGCGCTGTGAGAAGCGGCGGCTGACCACGAGCAGCGGGACCCGCCCGGTGTCCAGGAGCAGCTCCTGGTTGAGCCGGGCAGCCGCGAAAGAGAGGGGCTGATCCCACGGATCGAGACGTGTTCAAGCCTGGCACAGGGTCAGGCGGGCGACTTCGGTTTCTTGCTTGGCTCGAGTCATCAGCAGCGCGTGTGCTGAGCTGCTGCCCCGCAGGTGGAGTCCCCAGCTCCCGTTTTCCATCTCTCTGTCTGTCCCTGTGCGGAGCTCCCGGAGCTGCACGAAGCCGACATGGAGCCGCTTCGTGTTGGCCCCGAGGAGGGAAGGTGTGAGGGGGGAATGATTGTTAGGATGGGAAGTGGTTGGGAATATGGTCATTTCTCTGCTTATTGCTCTGTATGTTAAATGATTAAATATTTAGCATTTGTTTTGCTACATTTCTGCCTGCAGTCATTTCTGCAGCTCCAGTAACCCCCTGCCCCCCCAACAATCCCCGAACCCACCTCTGGGTAAGGACAGGGCAGCACAAATGGCAGTGTCCATAGGACTGCAACCACCAGCCCTGTTCCTCCCCCCATCTTCCCTCCCTCCTCAGCACTGCATGGGAAATGGTTGGGGTGGGATTCTGGGTGAGCTGGGGCGGCTCAGCCTGCAGAAGAGGAGGCTTGGGAGGATCCCAGGCACAGCCATCAGTCCCTGCAGGGAGGTGCAGAGAGGACGGAGCCAGGCTGCACCCAGCGGTGCCCAGCAGCAGACCAGAGGCACTGGGCTCACACTGCAGCACAGCAGGTTTCCCTGGATGTCACCACTGAGCCCCCACATGGGGTCAGCACCCTTGGGTATTTTTGCCCATGATCTCCAGGCAGGACATGAGTGCATCCTTGTGAAATCCACCGGGCATCCTAAGGCACGAGGTGCTGCTGGCACTCCTGAGGTTTTTAAGGGACAGCAGGGAGAACTGGAGGGCTCAGGGCAGCAGCTGGGGGCTCTTGAAGGGACTTGGAGGTGCTGTGGTCCAGAATTGTGTTTTTTCCTCATGTTTCACACAGAAGGTGGCAGTTTGGCTCAGCACCTCGAGGTGGCAGCAGGACCCCCAACAACGGAAACGTCCGCTCCCAGAGCCCCGTGTATGGCTGTGAGAAGGGTGGAGGGTGTAACAAACATAGAACGTGCACAGGGCTTATGATTACCATGACACAGGGATGACATATTCATATCTCCTTTCTATATCCTTTCCACATCCTTTCAGCAGTTGGGTTAATGCCTTCTCAGATCATATGAATGGTAAATCCTGCTTGACAAACCTGATGTCATTCTATGACACGGTGACCCACATAGTGAGTGAATGTGAGGCTGTTGGTGTGGTCTACCTGGACTTCAGTAAAGCCTTTGACACTGTCCCCCACAGCATCCTCATGGAAAAGCTGTCTGCCCATGGTTTGGATGGGCATACGCTCTGCTAGGTGAGACACTGGCTGGATGGCCGGGCCCTAAGAGATGTGGTTAATAGAGTTAAACCCAGTTGGCGGCTGGTCATGAGCGGTGTCCCCCAGGGCTTGGTACTAGGGCCACTCCTATTTAACATCTTTATCAGTGGTCTTGATGAGGGGATTGAGTGCACCCTCAGTAAGTTTGTGGAAGACCCCAAGTTGGGAGGGAGTGTTGATCTGCTGGAGGGGAGAAAGGCACTACAGAGGGACCTGGACAGACTGGATCGATGGGCCGAGGCAAACTGTATGAGTTTCAGTAGGGCCAAGTGTCGGGTCCTGGGGGCTGGTCTCTTTCTCACTGGTGACAGGACGAGGGGAAATGGCCTTAAGTTGTGCCAGGGGAGTTTAGGTTGGATATCAGGAAAAAGGTCTTTACAGAGAGGGTGGTTAAGCACTGTGACTTAGAGAGAAGGAAGTGGTGCGGGACCACGTCAAGGGCCTTACACAAGTCCAGGGAGATGACATCAGTTGCCCTCCCATTGTCCATCAGTGCCAACACTGCATCACAAAAGGCCACCAGGTGGATCAGGCACAATCTGCCCTCGGTGCAGCTGTGCTGGCTGTCCCAGATCACTTCATCTCTCAGCTGCCTTAACATCTCTTCTGGGAAGATCTGCTCCATGATCTTGAATACCTACGAGGTCGCTGTGACTTACGCGCTAGGCAGGTGTAGCGTGGAAACTTCTTCCTCTGAAGAGAAGCCAATGTGAATGTGCTCTGGGAGAATTAAGCAGAATGTGACACGGCCAGCACAGTTAAGAAATAGCTCTTTTATTCATTATTGCACAAGCAATCTGGAAAGCTACAGCTGGTCGTAGCAGTGGTTGTCCAGGTGTGGGACGTGGTCCCCACACCCTACCCCAGGGGGATGGCTGGAATCCACTGGAGGATGGGAGCGGGGACGGTCGCAGTGCCCAGCGGGGCTTGGGGCGACACGATTTCTTCTGCATGGCCAGGGGGATGTAGGCCGGGCTGAGGGGCCACAGGGGCTGCGCTGGGGACAGCGGAGCCGGGGTGCTCTCTGGCCTGGGGGGGGGTGATGTGTTCGGGCTCAGCGGCCCCCCGGCAGGACGTCTTGACACGTGTGGAGGCCGCTGGGGCCGAGCCCATCTGTCTTCTGCTTTGTATGGGGCCGGCTCGCTGCCCAGATGCCATGAGCCCTTGCGGGCAGCACACCGGGCTTTGGCGGATTCCATGAGGCGCCTGCAGAGAGAGGAACTGCTGAGGGCACGGGAGAGCCCCCCGCTCTCATTCCTCCCAGCACCACACAGAGCGGCNCCATTAAAGAGAGCAAACAAAGCAGCCAGCGCTCTCTGAATTCACATTTGTGGATGTTAATTTATTCAAGGTCACAAAAACACACAAACTGAAAGCTCATCACCTCTAGGATCCAACCGCATGCCTCTTGTCTCATTGACCCATCTTCAGTCAACAGCAAATGGTCCTTCCTGAGCAAATCAGAGGGCCCTGAATCTCATTTCTGCCACCTTTTCTCCATGGCACCAACGCTCCCATCTCGCAACACGATGCTCAGCCCACCAAGCACCACAGAGGAAGAATGCTGGGCCCATGCAGTGAGCACTTTTTTCAGGCCACGAGAACAGAAAGCAAATCAGAGGAAAACACCCAATTCCCTCTACCAAAAAAGCATCTCTTCTGCCAAAAAATGAAAAAACAAAACTCGCTGACTTGCACTTTGTTCAACTAATGTCCAATTATTATTACATGAAATTCTACACTGAAAAAGAAATCAGAAAGTTAATGGAAATAAAGTATTTTACAAGAAAGTTATTTAAGCATAAAGCCAACCAGGTATGACATTGGTGCTCTAATCCAGAGGAATCAGCACATGAAAGCCGGCAGTTGTGCAGGAACGAGCTCTCAGATGTTGGGGGAAACAGAGAGAGACAAAATCCCCCATACACCACACTCATCACAGTACCTTTATTTTCTCCCTAAGCACACACTTCAGTACAACGTAGGCATTTCCATACAGTACTTGAAAATGAGACAAGGACCCTCCACCTGTTTGCAGCTCCACATCCCACGTAAATGCAAGGCGTAGCAAGCTGCCATGTTGCTTGTAATAATTTACTTTTGCTTACTTAATTAATTTCTGACTTTCTCTCCTTGATAATCTCAATAAAAGCTTTGGCTGTGGACAGATTTCACCGACTTCAGGCACAAAGCGGCACTAATTACTCCGAGAGCCTAACAGGAGGGAAAAAGGTGCACACAGACACACATCTTGCTGGGGAGCTTCTCAGGTAGCAGCGGGATACAGCCCTCGGCTCAGCCAGCCCTACTGATGCAACAAAGAGCTTCTGGCTTGGCAGTGGAGAGCCCAAACTGTATGGGTACGAAGAGCAGAAGGGGGAGGAGAAGAAAAAGAAGAAAGAAAAGGAAATAACTCTTTCTTTTGCTGGGAGGTCCTTACTGTACAGAGCTTTCAATACGGTAAAGAAAAGTGCCACTGAGGTGTGAGAAACNCAAATCATCTTTGAAAATATTATCTGGCAAGTCTGAGTATTGTCAAATTGGACCTCTATTCTTTTTTAAAATATTATTACTTATTTATTTTTTATTAGTATTTGAGTGCTAAAGAGATATGAATCATCTGAGAGCATTCCATCATAGTTTAAGCCTAACAGGGCACCATCCTGAAATAACATACAGAGTGAGCCTGAAACGCTATCATTCATTTTAATTACCTAAAGCAAAGCAAAACAGAAGAAAACAAACACACAAACAAAACAGCTCCTCTCCTCTCCTCTCCTCCTTTCACAAACTGCATTCACACCCACAGCTGAGCAGCACAGAAACGGTTTTACTGCTGGGTTCCTGACTGCTCGGCCAGCTTTACCCCACGGCCTTTTTCCTATAGACGCATTCCTTTCAGTGTTGCTACAAGATGGTCACAGAGTGCTGAGATTTCTCTCCCTTAATGACAGAAAAATGGAACGTCTCATCGATGCATCCTTTTGTAGCTTTCTCTCCCAACAGGACAAAGCATGGCAGACGTCTGGGGGTGGACGTCACCTTCTTCGCATTTCTGGGCCGGGGGGGGGACGTCTGTTGCCAAACGGGAAGCGGGGCCTGGACTGGGACGAGGTGCCATCCCAGTGTCACAGCTCATCCGCACTCAGCGCATGGGCTCCAAGCGCTCGCCAGTTCCCAGGAATGCATTGCTCTGTGCGATGTTAAGAGCGGGGACATCGTGGGGTTAAATGTGGCCTTCCTCTCCGGGCCGTTTCCTATTGCCTCTTGGTCAAAGAGAAACGTGCAGTCCCAGAGGACTCGGTCTAGCTGAACATGACTGAGACCCAAATCTTCTGTGGATTGACCAAAGCTCTGCAGGAAACCCCGTGGTTTGCTCCCCTTTGCTCTCTCACCCTCCCTAAACGTGTCTGCTGACAGCTGAGCTTTCCCAGCCTCTGGGCTAACTCTGTAGCAGACTCCCATCCCACATTTTTGCTTTAAGTCAGGGGGTGTTTTCTCCTTTCCTCTACTCATCCTGCAGCAGCCACGGTACTGAGTGCAGGAAAAGGCCCTCCAGCAGCAGACGGGGCTGCGCTGTGAACCAGGGCTCAGCAGTTGGGTCAAAGCCTCCTGAGATCATATGTTTAAGAAACACAACAAAACAACTCTCCCCATCACGGGAGAGGAGGGTATGCAGGGAAAAAAGCCACACTCCTGTAATCTGATCCACATCTCGTGCCCACGCAGGCTCAGAACTGGGAACGGAAGGCTGTTCTGCTG
>JACDJE010000949.1:0-30071 GCA_016647715.1 Pavo muticus | reverse complement strand
GTGAGACACTCAGCCCCAGCACTGAATCTTGCAGAGGAGCTAAGAAGAGAGGGTTTCAAACTCATAATTCTTGGGTTCTTGTTTCTTGAACAAAGGGGCTCTGACCTCTCTGCACACAGAGCAAGCAGGGATGCTTTTCCTTCTTTATGCAAAGCTGAGATTCACACAACCCTGAGACCTCAGGAGAAAATGAACACCAAGCAATTTGCTGCCAACAATGCTGAGTGAACCTATTTGTAAATCTTCCAAAACAAGAAGAAAAAAAAAAGAAGAACCCCCCCCCCACACACACACAAAAGCACATTCTCCTCCTGCCCCCAGTTTTTGTTACAACAGGAATGTAGATGCTCACAGAGGGTTACTTAGGGAGCTGTGTCACTGAACGTTTAGGCTGCACACTAAGAGCCCTGGGCAGGCAGAAGCATGCAGTGCAGACCTGGCTTGGGTTCCTTGCTGAGATGCTGTAGCAAGGAGGAGAAAACATAAAGCATCGCTGCTGCTGTTCCACTTTCTGGAACACAGGCAGCTTTCAAACAAAGCAGGCACATACATTATTTTGGCCTCCTTTCTAGCCAATTCTGTGGCTTTTTCCATATGTTCTCTGAGCATTATTAATAGCCACTAAAGAATACTATCTGCCTACCAATCACTTCAGCTTCCCACTCAATGGCAAGTACATTTTTCGAGCATCATATATACCAACAGGGACAATGGTTGCTAAATTTGAAGTTAACAACAACTGGGAAACAACAGCTACTTTGCTGATACTTCCACGTGCTACAGAAATATCTCTCAAAACAAATGAGCCTTTTTTTTTAACCCTTTAAAAGAGATAATAAAATAATGCTGAATACTATCACATATCCTCAGCAAAAAGCATCTTAAATATCTTAGATACATACATTCTTGCTGCCAAAGATAATGAGCAAAAGTAACCACAGTGCAGCTTTGCAGAGCGGAGCAGAGGTGGGGAGAGGGAGCTGGGATGGCACAGCCAATAAGGTCACCAGTTCACGGAGGATAGTGGGAAGGGGTCAGCACAAAGTAACTCAGAATGAACCCCTGCACCTGGCTGCTGTGCCTGTCTTGTAATACTACTAGAACAGCCATGCCAACCACACTACATAAACTTTTATGCTTAAAATGCTTGCTGTTTCAACATCATTTAAATTAATGGAAATGGAATGTAAGGAGGCATATTCTGCTAAGTATGATGGTTTTCCTTCCTGCCCACCCCAAAGGTCCCAGTTCTGCCTGTGGGACCGCCTGTACTCATATAGTTTGCAGCTCTGCCAACTTCTTTGTATCTCAACTTTGTTCACAAGGGGTTATTTGGGGGCTTTTTTCTTTAACCTCTCTCTGCTGTTTCTGGGAGGCAACTTCCCAAAACCCAGCTGGAGGAGCAGGCAGGCATACATCCTGCGAGGAGAGCACAGGATGCACTGCTGGTTTATTAGGAAAGGTTTAAGAAAGATCAAGTTGTAAGCACTCATTAGGGTACTGCATGCCCAGCTATACAGGCATCGGGAGGCAGAGGAAACAAGCACAAGATCACAGAATCACAAAATCAGTGTACAGTGTACAGAGATTTCTAATCTCTGTCGCTGACCTTACAGAAAGTGCATGTGATGACTGAACATCTCTCATAGCTCAGAAAACAACTGCATCCACTAAAACTCCTGGGCTTACTTTCAAGCTTATATACCTTATTTGCCCATCTACTATGGCAGGAGCTGGATTTTATAGGCTTCAGAGGCAGAAACAAAGAGCAGGTATCACCGGAAAGTAGGAATAAACCACGACATCCCTACAGCCTGAATTTCTAATCCTTGTCACCTTTATACTGGTGCTATTCTCACAGCACATATATACATGCTCCTGCAGTCTGAGTTAGAGATTTGGCTGCCCCTACGCCTGCCAGTGCCCCGGCACCACCAATGCACCCACCAACACACAGCTGACCCAGCGCTGCGCCCTGTTCCTGCAGCAGGACAAGTTTCCCTGGCAGGCCAATTAAAACCCAGGTTTATATATAGCAGCAGCTGCTCCGAGGCTTCAGGAGCTCGGCATGTGCCCGGTGCCCAGTGACACTGCCCACCTCCGGGGAGCTGCAGCCCCGCACCCCCGCAGTGCGCCGAGTTACCACACCGTGCGGCGCATCCCTCCGGCAGCTCGGTGGGCTCCAGCCCTGCTCCCTGCCACGGGGAGCTCCAGGAGCTGCCACCACCTACAGCTGCTGCCACGGCACAGCCACGGCACCCCGAAGCTGGGCTACCACCTGCTCCCTGCCCTGCCACACCGACGTGCTGGGAGCTTTTCCCACTGAACGCGTGCGTGCTGCCGATGGCTGCACTTGCTACGTGCCACTGAAGCAGACCGCAGGGAGTCCAATCTGTTTAACTCAACAAAGAGCAATTCTAATATCCCCCCCAAAACCAGAGGGGAGCTTTGATCCCAACGGGGGACAGGGCAAGGGCTTCTCCCTGGGCCGGCTGCTAACCCATGGGTTATTTCACATCCTTATTACTGTTTATACGTTAACCACCAGCACAGCTCTCAGCGCCAGCATCCATACATGCACACACCCATCTCCTTATCAAAAGAAAATGAGTTACAGCAGTCACCGGGCACTCCCGGGGGCTGGGACCAGGACGGGAGCGTCGGTGCTGGGACTGCTCTCCCGGACACCCGGGACAGCCGGAGCCCAGCGCCGGGCACATCCTCTCACAGGGACAGAGCAGCGCGGCGGCAGTGAGGACCGGGGCTGCAGCTCTGTGCTTCTCGTGCCTTCGTGGAGGCTCCCGGAGCTCAGCCTAATTTTAGGCAGCGGGCAGACACTGCGGCGGATGGGCTGAAGAAGTGCCAGGGGGGCGCCGCGAGGGGGAGCGCTGCCATCCCTGGATCTGACCGAAGACGAGCGGGGACACAAAGTGAACCCCACATGCCTCGTGTGGAGCGGGATCCTCGCTACGGGGAGAGGGGACAAACAAAAGAGCACGCTGCCAACATATGAGAAGAGTGGATCAGCTGCGGGATGGGAAAGCCCTGGGAAAGGAGAGAACCGGGGGAAAGGGGAGAACACCGGGAGCGATGGGGAAGGGAGCAGCCCCCGCCTCTCCTCCTCGTCCTCCAGCCCCAGCCGGGGCCTGGCCGCCCCGGGGCCGTGGAAGAGCAGCAGGCGCACGGCGCAGGGCACCGCTGCCGGCAGCCGGGCCAGGGCCAGCCAGGACGCGCGCGGCGATGACGCAATGACAGCGCGACACGGGCGGAAAGGACGGCCTGCCGAGTGCCCGCCCCGTTCGGCGGAACGACCAATGGGAGCGCGGCAAAGGCGGGGCCGAGCGCGGACTCTCTGCCAATGGTGGCTGCGGAGGAGGGGCGGCATGATGGTGCCGGCGCGATGGCGGAGCTGCGGGGCTCCATGCGGGGAAAGCAGTGCTCCGCCGCCCCACGTCCCCGCCACCGCCTGCACCATGCCTCGGGGACGCCGGGTGGTCAGGGAAGGCAGCGCAGGGGCACCACCGCCGGCCCCATCCGGCCCCCATCATAACCGAGCCGTCCTCCATCGTTGCAGCGGGGCACTGCTGCGCTGTGAGAAGCGGCGGCTGACCACGAGCAGCGGGACCCGCCCGGTGTCCAGGAGCAGCTCCTGGTTGAGCCGGGCAGCCGCGAAAGAGAGGGGTTGATCCCACGGATCAAGACGTGTTCAAGCCTGGCACAGGGTCAGGCGGGCGACTTCGGTTTCTTGCTTGGCTCGAGTCATCAGCAGCGCGTGTGCTGAGCTGCTGCCCCGCAGGTGGAGTCCCCAGCTCCCGTTTTCCATCTCTCTGTCTGTCCCTGTGCGGAGCTCCCGGAGCTGCACGAAGCCGACATGGAGCCGCTTCGTGTTGGCCCCGAGGAGGGAAGGTGTGAGGGGGGAATGATTGTTAGGATGGGAAGTGGTTGGGAATATGGTCATTTCTCTGCTTATTGCTCTGTATGTTAAATGATTAAATATTTAGCATTTGTTTTGCTACATTTCTGCCTGCAGTCATTTCTGCAGCTCCAGTAACCCCCTGCCCCCCCAACAATCCCCGAACCCACCTCTGGGTAAGGACAGGGCAGCACAAATGGCAGTGTCCATAGGACTGCAACCACCAGCCCTGTTCCTCCCCCCATCTTCCCTCCCTCCTCAGCACTGCATGGGAAATGGTTGGGGTGGGATTCTGGGTGAGCTGGGGCGGCTCAGCCTGCAGAAGAGGAGGCTTGGGAGGATCCCAGGCACAGCCATCAGTCCCTGCAGGGAGGTGCAGAGAGGACGGAGCCAGGCTGCACCCAGCGGTGCCCAGCAGCAGACCAGAGGCACTGGGCTCACACTGCAGCACAGCAGGTTTCCCTGGATGTCACCACTGAGCCCCCACATGGGGTCAGCACCCTTGGGTATTTTTGCCCATGATCTCCAGGCAGGACATGAGTGCATCCTTGTGAAATCCACCGGGCATCCTAAGGCACGAGGTGCTGCTGGCACTCCTGAGGTTTTTAAGGGACAGCAGGGAGAACTGGAGGGCTCAGGGCAGCAGCTGGGGGCTCTTGAAGGGACTTGGAGGTGCTGTGGTCCAGAATTGTGTTTTTTCCTCATGTTTCACACAGAAGGTGGCAGTTTGGCTCAGCACCTCGAGGTGGCAGCAGGACCCCCAACAACGGAAACGTCCGCTCCCAGAGCCCCGTGTATGGCTGTGAGAAGGGTGGAGGGTGTAACAAACATAGAACGTGCACAGGGCTTATGATTACCATGACACAGGGATGACATATTCATATCTCCTTTCTATATCCTTTCCACATCCTTTCAGCAGTTGGGTTAATGCCTTCTCAGATCATATGAATGGTAAATCCTGCTTGACAAACCTGATGTCATTCTATGACACGGTGACCCACATAGTGAGTGAATGTGAGGCTGTTGGTGTGGTCTACCTGGACTTCAGTAAAGCCTTTGACACTGTCCCCCACAGCATCCTCATGGAAAAGCTGTCTGCCCATGGTTTGGATGGGCATACGCTCTGCTAGGTGAGACACTGGCTGGATGGCCGGGCCCTAAGAGATGTGGTTAATAGAGTTAAACCCAGTTGGCGGCTGGTCATGAGCGGTGTCCCCCAGGGCTTGGTACTAGGGCCACTCCTATTTAACATCTTTATCAGTGGTCTTGATGAGGGGATTGAGTGCACCCTCAGTAAGTTTGTGGAAGACCCCAAGTTGGGAGGGAGTGTTGATCTGCTGGAGGGGAGAAAGGCACTACAGAGGGACCTGGACAGACTGGATCGATGGGCCGAGGCAAACTGTATGAGTTTCAGTAGGGCCAAGTGTCGGGTCCTGGGGGCTGGTCTCTTTCTCACTGGTGACAGGACGAGGGGAAATGGCCTTAAGTTGTGCCAGGGGAGTTTAGGTTGGATATCAGGAAAAAGGTCTTTACAGAGAGGGTGGTTAAGCACTGTGACTTAGAGAGAAGGAAGTGGTGCGGGACCACGTCAAGGGCCTTACACAAGTCCAGGGAGATGACATCAGTTGCCCTCCCATTGTCCATCAGTGCCAACACTGCATCACAAAAGGCCACCAGGTGGATCAGGCACAATCTGCCCTCGGTGCAGCTGTGCTGGCTGTCCCAGATCACTTCATCTCTCAGCTGCCTTAACATCTCTTCTGGGAAGATCTGCTCCATGATCTTGAATACCTACGAGGTCGCTGTGACTTACGCGCTAGGCAGGTGTAGCGTGGAAACTTCTTCCTCTGAAGAGAAGCCAATGTGAATGTGCTCTGGGAGAATTAAGCAGAATGTGACACGGCCAGCACAGTTAAGAAATAGCTCTTTTATTCATTATTGCACAAGCAATCTGGAAAGCTACAGCTGGTCGTAGCAGTGGTTGTCCAGGTGTGGGACGTGGTCCCCACACCCTACCCCAGGGGGATGGCTGGAATCCACTGGAGGATGGGAGCGGGGACGGTCGCAGTGCCCAGCGGGGCTTGGGGCGACACGATTTCTTCTGCATGGCCAGGGGGATGTAGGCCGGGCTGAGGGGCCACAGGGGCTGCGCTGGGGACAGCGGAGCCGTGGTGCTCTCTGGCCTGGGGGGGGGTGATGTGTTCGGGCTCAGCGGCCCCCCGGCAGGACGTCTTGACACGTGTGGAGGCCGCTGGGGCCGAGCCCATCTGTCCTCTGCTTTGTATGGGGCCGGCTCGCTGCCCAGATGCCATGAGCCCTTGCGGGCAGCACACCGGGCTTTGGCGGATTCCATGAGGCGCCTGCAGAGAGAGGAACTGCTGAGGGCACGGGAGAGCCCCCCGCTCTCATTCCTCCCAGCACCACACAGAGCGGCGCTGGAATAAAGAGCGTGGTGGGATGGGAGTGAGGGAGTAACTCACGGGTGTTTCTGCCTCTGCTGCTGGATACAAATGCAGTATAGAATCCTTACAAGGAGCACAGCAACAAACAAAGCAAGAGCGCCTTTGAAGAAGAATGTGGAGATGTCTTCCACAGGGACGCCATGCACTTCAGCACGTTCTTCATGAGCTGCATGTTCTTCAGCACCCGCACCTGAAGGAACAATGGTGGTCACTGCTGCGTCTTGTGCCAACTGGCAATCTCATCAGAGCTCTGACACTGCCATGAAATGTTCTGTTTCATTTCCGTGGCCTCCTGGAACAACGCTTCCCTGGGATGCAGGGACTGTGGGAGGAAGATTGCTACTTCTTCTTGCCATCTGCTGAGCGTGGTTCAGGCGGCTTTGTTCCCCAAAGGACAAAGTTCCTAAGTCCTTGGGAAGCCAGTGGGAGGGGAGCCACCCACTGATGGCTCTAACCATCAGCCACAGAGTTCTGTGCACGGCCTTTACCTGGAGCACCAGCCGCTTGAGCGTCCTCTGTGTCCTCATGCAAGTAGAGCAGCGTGCAGCTGCTGCGCTCCTGAAACACAGCCTTGTCCACAGGCTCTCTGTCGATTTCTTTAGAAAGAAGGTAGCAGAATAGGACTGTAAATATCTGCTCTCGTCAGGAAGATGATATCTTAAGGGGCACTGCTTCTCAGAAGACATCAATGTTTTCCACATATGTATGTAGAATGTTGGCTTCCCAAGCCCTCTGGTGAACAGGCAGAAATATACCCACCAGGCGCTGCATTCTCCGTCGTGACTGTCTGTAGAATGTGAGAAAACCTCTGCAAGTATCTTCGTCTTGCCAACTTCCCTCTCTGTCTTGCAGGACCTGAACAGAATGTACCAGGACACGTTTCAGATGAGCCAAGTATTGAACTGAGCACTCTTTTTGGTGAAGTCCATCCAGACAGACTACCCACCCCTGGGATACCAGCGGGGCTCCGGTGCAGGAAGCAGCTGCGGGCTTGGCACGGCCTGAGGGTCTGAAGGCACTTCTGCAAGCAAAGAACCATGAGAGCTTTCCATCATACACCGCAATCTGTGTCACTGCGTAACGGCACAACTGAGGAGCAGATGGTAGCAGGGGATGGTGCAGGGACAGGGCATGCACATGCAGCTCTGTGCTCTCACTCCTGCAGGCATGCCTGGCTGACATTAGGGCTGTGAGCTGGCATCTGGCAAAGGAAGTAAAAAGCCGTGACATACCCATGCCATCTGCTATAGCTTCCATCCCGGGAGCTGGCTGGGACTCTGCATCCCATTCACTTCCACTCACATCTGTAAACAAACAGGAGCAGCTCGTGTCAAACATGTCCATATCCATCTCCAGATGGGAACAGCGGGGGATCGCTCCATGACACCCTTCTCTCCCTTCTACACATCAGCATCTCAACCATAGGTGCTGGGTGCCTGCAGTGGCACCGTGCTAATACTCAACAATCCGTGTGTGGAACTGTCTGGAGACGGGAAGGGGAAAAGAACGGAAAGGGGATGGAGGGGGGAGGAAAAGAGAAGGGGAGGGGGAGCCCCAAAGGCTCTGTCCTTGCAGTGACTTACATCTGGGTTCCACCTCAGGAATAAAAGCTGTGTCCGGCCAGGACACTGGATTAAAAGAACCAGTGTAGTCATCTAGAATCACAAACAGATGAGAGAAGTTCCCATTAAATGCTGTGATCTTTTTTTCCATCAGAGACGGGAGCTGGGTCAGGTAATGGGATGGGAGAAAGATCCAGGTCGTCAGTTCCACAGCTACAGAGTGGGCAGGGAGACCCACTGGCTGGCCATGGGCAGGTTGCAAAATACTCTCCAGGCCTTGTGCAGCACCATCATGGACCGCATGGACCAACATTTGGCCACTCAGGCCTGCCTTACTGCAGGTCAATGGTGGGCACAAAGGAAGGTGACACTACAGCACAGGAGGAAAACTTGCCTGGCTCCTCCCTTGGGCTGGGGCCTATGTTGGGAACTGGGTGCTGCCCATCTTCCCCTGCCCAGCACAGCCCCCATGGAAGGACAGCTCAGGGCAGTGTGCCGTAGGTCTGTGGGTACACTGCCTGACTTCTTGCCCCCTGTGTCTCTCAGTTTTGCCCACCCACCTGCTCCTGGTTCTGGATGCTGAGGACCACAGATCTTCCAGTAAGTTGTGAGCATCAGGAAAAAGAGTATGTAACGGGCAGGGAACAAAGCTACCCACGCTTGTCTCATGCTGTCGCCACCACCACTGCAGCCACAGCAAGTGTTGCTGATGGAGCAGGCACAGAGCAATGCCTGTGACACAGCACAGCATCACAAAGGGGCTTTGGAGCTCGGAACGCAGCAAGGGCATCAGCGGGGCACTATTACCTCACGGGTGCATCCCACTGTTACCTCATGGGGCATCCACAGGTTCCCTGGGCAGCATTTATAGTGCCTCAGCAATCCCGTGAGGGATTATTTCTAGCTTTGTGGGGCCACAACACCTCAGGCCATCAAGGAATGATATATCATAGAATCATAGAATGGCCTGGGTTGAAAAAGGACAACAATGATCATCTNGGCGGGGCCGGCGCGATGGCGGCGCTGCGGGGCTCCGTGGGGGGAAAGCGGTGGTCTTCCGCTCCACGTCCCCGCCGCCGCCTGCGCCGTGCCTCGGGGACGCCGGGCGGTCAGGGAAGGCAGCGCAGGGGCACCACCGCCGGCCCCATCCGGCCCCCGTCAGAACCGAGCCGTCCTCCATCGTTGCAGCGGGGCACTGCTGCGCTGTGAGAAGCGGCGGCTGACCACGAGCAGCGGGACCCGCCCGGTGTCCAGGAGCAGCTCCTGGCTGAGCCGGGCAGCCGCGAAAGAGAGGGGCTGATCCCACGGATCGAGACGTGTTCAAGCCTGGCACAGTGTCAGGCGGGCGCCTTCGGTTTCTTGCTTGGCTCGAGTCATCAGCAGCGCGTGTGCTGAGCTGCTGCCCCGCAGGTGGAGTCCCCAGCTCCCGTTTTCCATCTCTCTGTCCCCGTGCGGAGCTCCCGGAGCTGCACGAAGCCGACACGGAGCCGCTTCGTGTTGGCCCCGAGGAGGGAAGGTGTGAGGGGGGAATGATTGTTAGGATGGGAAGTGGTTGGGAATATGGTCATTTCTCTGCTTATTGCTCTGTATGTTAAATGATTAAATGTTTAGCATTCGTTTTGCTACATTTCTGCCTGCAGTTATTTCTGCAGCTCCAGTGACCCACCCTCCCCCTCCCCCCCGACCATCCCCGAACTCACCTCTGGGTAAGGACAGGGCAGCACAAATGGCAGTGTCCATAGGACTGCAACCACCAGCCCTGTTCCTCCCCCCATCTTCCCTCCCTCCTCAGCACTGCATGGGAAATGGTTGGGGTGGGATTCTGGGAGAGCTGGGGCGGCTCAGCCTGCAGAAGAGGAGGCTTGGGAGGATCCCAGGCACAGCCATCAGTCCCTGCAGGGAGGTGCAGAGTGGACGGAGCCAGGCTGCACCCAGCGGTGCCCAGCAGCGGATCAGAGGCACTGGGCTCACACTGCAGCACAACAGGTTTCCCTGGATGTCACCACTGAGCCCCCATATTGGGTCAGCACCCTTGGGTATTTTTGCCCATGATCTCCAGGCAGGACATGAGTGCATCCTTGTGAAATCCACCGAGCATCCTAAGGCACGAGGTGCTGCTGGCACTCCTGAGGTTTTTAAGGGACAGCAGGGAGAACTGGAGGGCTCAGGGCAGTAGCTGGGGGCTCTTGAAGGGACTTGGAGGTGCTACGGGTTCAGAATTGTGTTTTTTCCTCATGTTTCACACAGAAGGTGGCAGTTTGGCTCAGCACCTCGAGGTGGCAGCAGGACCCCCAACAACATAAACGTCCGCTCCCAGAGCCCCCTGTATGGCTGTGAGAAGGGTGGAGGGTGTAACAAACATAGAACACGCACAGGGCTTACAGTTACCATGACACAGGGATGACATATTCATATCTGCTTTCTATATGCTTTCCATATCCTTTCAGCAGTTGGGTTAATGCCTTCTGAGATCATATGAATGGTAAATCCCTCTTGACAAACCTGATGTCATTCTATGACACGGTGACCTTGCATAGTGGGTGAATGTGAGGCTGTTGGTGTGGTCTACCTGGACTTCAGTAAAGCCTTTGACACTGACCCCCACAGCATCCTCATGGAGAAGCTGTCTGCCCATGGTTTGGGTGGGCATACGCTCTGCTAGGTGAGACACTGGCTGGATGGTCTGGCCCTAAGAGATGTGGTTAATAGAGTTAAACCCAGTTGGCGGCTGGTCATGAGCGGTGTCCCCCAGGGCTTGGTACTAGGGCCACTCCTATTTAACATCTTTATCAGTGGTCTTGATGAGGGGATTGAGTGCAACCTCAGTAAGTTTGCGGAAGATACCAAGTTGGGAGGGAGTGTTGATCTGCTGGAGGGGAGAAAGGCACTACAGAGGGACCTGGACAGACAGAATCGATGGGCCAAGGCAAACTGTATGAGTTTCAGCAGGGCGGAGTGTCGGGTCCTGGGGGCTGGTCTCTTTCTCACTGGTGACAGGATGAGGGGAAATGGCCTCAAGTTGTGCCAGGGGAGTTTACGTTGGATATCAGGAAAAAGTTCTTTACAGAGAGGGTGGTTAAGCACTGCGACTTAGAGAGAAGGAAGTGGTGCGGGACCACGTCAAGGGCCTTGCACAAGTCCAGGGAGATGACATCAGTTGCCCTCCCATTGTCCATCAGTGCCAACACTGCATCACAAAAGACCAGGTGGATCAGGCACGATCTGCCCTCGGTGCAGCTGTGCTGGCTGTCCCAGATCACTTCATCTCTCAGCTGCCTTAACATCTCTTCTGGGAAGATCTGATCCATGATCTCGAATACCTACCAGGTCGCTGTGACTTATGCACTAGGCAGGTGTAGCGTGGAAACTTCTTCCTCTGAAGAGAAGCCAATGTGAATGTGTTCTGGGAGAATTAAGCAGAATGTGACACGGCAAGCACAGTTAAGAAATAGCTCTTTTATTCATTATTGCACGAGCAATCTGGAAAGCTACAGCTGGTTGCAGCAGTGGTTGTCCAGGTGTGGGACGTGGTCCCCGCACCCTACCCCGGGGGGATGGCTGGAATCCACTGGAGGATGGGAGCGGGGACGGTTGCAGTGCCCAGCGGGGCTTGGGGCGACACGATTTCTTCTGCATGGCCAGGGGGATGTAGGCCGGGCTGAGGGGCCACAGGGGCTGCGCTGGGGACNCCGGAGCCTTCTCTTCTCCAAGCTAAGCCCAGTTCCCTCAGCCTTTCCTCATAGGAGAGGTGCTCCAGCCCTCTGATCATCTTCGTGGTTCTCCTCTGGACCTGCTCCAAGAGCTCCACATCCTTCCTGTACTGGAGGTCCCAGGCCTGGACGCAGTACTCCAGATGGGGCCTCACAAGAGCCGACTAGAGGGGGACAAAATCACCTCCCTCTCCCTGCTGGCCACCTCTTTTTAATGCAGCCCAGAACACAGTTGGCCTTCCGGGCCGTAAGTGCACACTGCTGGCTCACGTCCAGCTTCTCGACCACCAGGACCCCCAAGTCCTTCTCTGCAGGGCTGCTCTCAAGGAGATCTTCCCCCAGTTTGTATAAATACCTGGGATTGCCCCGACAAGTGCAGCACCCTGCCCTTGGCCTTATTGAACCTCTTTAGGTTTTCATGGGCCCACTTCTCCAGCCTGTCCAGGTCCTTCTGGATGGCTTCCCTTCCTTGCAGTATCAACTGCACCGCTCAGTTTGGTGTCGTTTGCAAACTTGCTGAGGGTGCACTCGATGCCATCATCTGTCATTGATGAAGATGTTGAATTGCACCAGACCCAAGACTGACCCTTGAGGGACACCGCTTGTGACCGGCCTCCACCCTGACACAGAACCACTGATCACAACCCTTTGGCTGCATCCAGCCAGCCAATTCCTAATCCATCGAACAGTCCATCCTTCAAATCCACACCTCTCCAATTTAGAGAGAAGGATGTGGTGAGGGACCATGTCAAAGGCTTTGCAGAAGTCCAGGTAGATGATATCCATTGCCCTTCCCCCATCCACCGAAGCCGTCACTCCATGACAGAAGGCCACCAGATTGGTCAGGCACGATCTGCCCTTGGTGAAGCCATGCTGGCTGCCTCGGATCACCTCTTTGTCTCGTATGTGCCTTAACAAAGCTTCTAGGAGGATCTGCTCCATGATCTTCCCAGCCACAGAGGTGAGACTCACCGGCCTGTAGTTCCCCGGGTCTTCCTTTCTCCCTTTATTAAAAATGGGAGTAATGTTTCCCTTTTTGCAGTCACCGGGGACTTCACCAGACAGCCATGATTTTTCAAATATGGTGGAGAGCAGCTTGGCAACCACATCAGCCATCTCTTTCAGAACCCTGGGATGGATATCATCCGGCCCCATGGACTTATACACATTCCATTTCATGAGAAGGACGCAGACTTGTTCCACTGTTACAGTGGAACAGAAACCACTCCCCACACCCTCATCTGGAGGCTCATGGTCCTGGCAGACGTGGGAAGCCTGACCACCCGTGAAGACTGAGGCAAAGCACTCATAGAAAAAGCACTCAGCTTTTTCCATGTCTGAGGAAGCCAGTTCCTCATTACCTTTCATCAGAGAGGGAACACTCTCCTTGGCCTGTCTCCTCCTGCCTATGTACCTGTAGAACCCCTTCTTGTTATCTTTCACATCCGTCGCCAAGTTCAGCTCCATCTGTGCCTTGGCTTTCCTAATCCTGTCTCTACACACGTGGACAACAGCCCTGTATTCCTCCCAGGTTACACAACCCTGCTTCCACTTCCTGTACATTCCCGTCTTTTCCCTCAGTTTAAGCTGCAGGTCCTTGCACAGTCATGACAGTTGCCTGCCTCCCCTGCTCGACTTCTTCTGCTGGGGGATGGAGAGCCGCTGCGCTCTCAGGAGGGTGTCCTTAAAGAGCTGCCAGCTCTGTTCTGTTCCTATGCCCTTAAGGACAGTTTCCCAGGGGATCTCAATCAGCAGTTCCTTGAGCAGCCAGAATTTTGCTCTCCTGAAGTTCAGTGTCCTGACTCCACTTTTTGCCAGGCCTGCATTCTTCAAGATCGCAGACTCCACCAAGGCATGGTCACTACAGCCCAGGCTGCCTCCAATCTTAACCTCTTTGATGCTCTCCTCTGCATTGGTTAGCACCAGGTCCAAGAAGGCTTCACCTTGTGTTGGTCCATCTATTACCTTAACAAGCTCCAGGAATCTCCTGGATTGTCTGCCACCCGCCATGCCGCTCTCCCAGCAGATATCCGGGTGGTTGAAATCCCCCATCAGGACAAGAGCCCGCAAGCATGACATTTCCTGCAGCTGAAGCAAGAAGGCCTCATCAACAGCCTCCTCCTGATCAGGTGGCCTGTAGCAGACCCCAACCGCTAGATGCCCTTTACTGGACCGATCCTTGATTTTTACCCACAAGCTCTTGACCTGACTGTGGCTGTTCCTCAGCCACAGCTCTTCACAATCAATCCAATTCCTAACACAGAGGGCAACTCCCACACCCCTACTACCCTGTCTATTCTTTCTGAAAAGCCTGTAGTCCTCAATCAGGGTATTCCAATCGTGGGATTCATTCCACCATGTTTCCATGATAGCAATTAGGTCATACTTTCCCAATTGTGCCACGGTTTCTAACTCCTCCTGTTTTTTTTTCCATGCTGCACACATTGGTATAGAGGGACTTCAGCTGGGCTATTGGCTTCGTTGCCTTCTTGAAGGAGCCCTCCCTAATGCCTCCAGGACAAGTCTGGGGTTTTCCCTTACTGCACCCAAAGGTGACAGCGTTCCCACGCACTTCTCTGTCACCCAGTATACCCCCTTCACCCATCATATCTAGTTTAAAGCCCTGCTAACCAGCCCAGCCAGCTTGTTCCCAAGAATATTTGTGGCCCTTCTAGTCAGTCGGCTCCCATCTGCCGTCAGCATTCCCCCCTTTCTCAAGGCTGCAGGGGCAAAGGAGGGGTGAAGACCCTCTTTTTGGGGCAGAGCCCTGTTGAGAGCTCCGAGCTGTGTCCCAGCTGCAGGCACCCCTGAGCTACTCTGGGAGGCGGGGAAGGGAGGCAGCCAGGCTGGAGGGTGCCTGGCTCCTTACTTTTTCCACAAAACATGTGAGCATCCACTGAACTGTGCTCAGGGCTCTCGTACGCACAAGCACGCACTGGGAGTTGATGAAGTGCAGCGGTGCTCACAAAGAGATGAGCTGCTGGTGTCTGCCCCGGGAGCTGCTGCTCCAACAGGAGCTCTGGGATCTGCCCCACTGGGAAGGCAGCACATAGCTGCAGGGATGGCATCCTGTGCAGGAAGGACAGGTGCCAGGAGTCTGTGCCACCGCAGCAGGGACACTCGCGTCCTTTGGTGTGTGGAATTCCCTCCGTTACCCCCCTCTTTGGAACAGCCAGACCTGAAAGATACTGCACATCTCCTGGCCTGCTCTGGAGATGTGGCAGTTGCGCACCAAGGCATGACTTCCATTGCTGTCACGGTCTGCAAGAGGACAGAGGGTTGGTTGCTGCACACTGCCAATACATTTTCTCTGCCACTCTGCCAAGGCGATGCTTTTCTGCCTTTCCCATGTGCCTGCTTCGCCCGACTGTGGTCTCCCTGTTTGTCAGTGCTGCCATGTTTGCCAACCTGAAGCTCCCTCCACCTCCTCCACATCCCTGGACCTGGCAGTTCTGCACTCGGTGGTCCCTCCAGCATTGAACACCCTCATCCATAGCGCAAGGAACCAGGAGCTCGAGGATGCGTTGTTGAAACTGTTGACTTTTTTCACAAGCTTCAAACTGCCCATCTTCATCTGCATATGANCAACTCACGGGTGTTTCTGCCTCTGCTGCTGGATACAAATGCAGTATAGAATCCTTACAAGGAGCACAGCAACAAACAAAGCAAGAGCGCCTTTGAAGGAGAATGTGGAGACGTCTTCCACAGGGACACCATGCACTTCAGCACGTTCTTCATGAGCTGCATGTTCTTCAGCACCCGCACCTGAAGGAACAATGGTGGTCACTGCTGCGCCTTGTGCCAACTGGCAATCTCATCAGAGCTCTGACACTGCCATGAAATGTTCTGTTTCATTTCCGTGGCCTCCTGGAACAACGCTTCCCTGGGATGCAGGGACTGTGGGAGGAAGATTGCTACTTCTTCTTGCCGTCTGCTGAGTGTGGTTCAGGCGGCTTTGTTCCCCAAAGGACAAAGTTCCTAAGTCCTTGGGAAGCCAGTGGGAGGGGAGCAACCTCTAACCATCAGCCACAGAGTTCTGTGCACGGCCTTTACCTGGAGCACCAGCCGCTTGAGCGTCCTCTGTGTCCTCATGCGAGAAGAGCAGCGTGCAGCTGCTGCGCTCCTGAAACACAGCCTCGTCCACAGGCTCTCTGTCGATTTCTTTAGAAAGAAGGTAGCAGAATAGGACTGTAAATATCTGCTCTCGTCAGGAAGATGATATCTTAAGGGGCACTGCTTCTCAGAAGACATCAATGTTTTCCACATATGTATGTAGAATGTTGGCTTCCCAAGCCCTCTGGTGAACAGGCAGAAATATACCCACCAGGCGCTGCATTCTCCGTCGTGACTGTCTGTAGAATGTGAGAAAACCTCTGCAAGTATCTTCGTCTTGCCAACTTCCCTCTCTGTCTTGCAGGACCTGAACAGAATGTACCAGGACACGTTTCAGATGAGCCAAGTATTGAACTGAGCACTCTTTTTGGTGAAGTCCATCCAGACAGACTACCCACCCCTGGGATACCAGCAGGGCTCTGGTGCAGGAAGCAGCTGCGGGTTTGGCATGGCCTGAGGGTCTGAAGGCACTTCTGCAAGCAAAGAACCATGAGAGCTTTCCATCATACACCGCAATCTGTGTCACTGCGTAACGGCACAACTGAGGAGCAGATGGTAGCAGGGGATGGTGCAGGGACAGGGCATGCACATGCAGCTCTGTGCTCTCACTCCTGCAGGCATGCCTGGCTGACATTAGGGCTGTGAGCTGGCAGCTGGCAAAGGAAGTAAAAAGCCATGACATACCCATGCCATCTGCTATAGCTTCCATCCTGGGAGCTGGCTGGGATTCTGCATCCCATTCACTTCCACTCACATCTGTAAACAAACAGGAGCAGCTTTTGTCAAACATGTCCATATCCATCTCTAGATGGGAACAGCGGGGGATCGCTCCACGGCACCCTTCTCTCCCTTCTACACATCAGCATCTCAACCATAGGTGCTGGGTGCCTGCAGTGGCACCGTGCTAATACTCAACAATCCATGTGTGGAACTGTCTGGAGACTGGAAGGGGAATAGAACGGAAAGGGGATGGAGGGGGGAGGAAAAGAGAAGGGGAGGGGGAGCCCCAAAGGCTCTGTCCTTGCAGTGACTTACATCTGGGTTCCACCTCAGGAATAAAAGCTGTGTCCGGCCAGGACACTGGATTAAAAGAACCAGTGTAGTCATCTAGAATCACAAACAGATGAGAGAAGTTCCCATTAGATGCTGTGATCTTTTTTTCCATCTGAGACGGGAGCTGGGTCAGGTAATGGGATGGGAGAAAGATCCAGGTCATCAGTTCCACAGCTACAGAGTGGGCAGGGAGACCCACTGGCTGGCCATGGGCAGGTTGCAAAATACTCTCCAGGCCATGTGCAGCACCATCATGGACCGCATAGACCAACATTTGGCCACTCAGGCCTGCCTTACTGCAGATCAGTGGTGGGCACAACGGATCCCCCTCCCCCCATCATATCTAGTTTAAAGCCCTGCTAACCAGCCCAGCCAGCTTGTTCCCAATAATATTTGTGGCCCTTCTAGTCAGTCGGCTCCCATCTGCCGTCAGCATTCCCCCTTTCTCAAGGCTGCTACTAATCACTGGCTGCAGTGAGTAGAGCTAAGGAAATCTCTTCTTGGATTTGTTTTCAGATGGTGAAGTGAAAGGAGAACAACTTGCGGTCAGATTTCAAGTTCAAGAACTGGCTAATTCTTTCAAGAGGAGATTTGAAGAATGCCAGCAAAGCTTGTCGGAGCTACAGAAGGGCCACCTCTCTCTGGCAGTGGAGCTGTCAAAGGACGCCAACCCTGCTGAGTATCTTAATGTTTCTGCCAGTGATGAACCTTTAGGACACATAATCATGGAGCTGTTTTCAAATGTTGTCCCTCGAACAGCTGAAAGTTTCAGGGCCCTGTGCACAGGAGAGAAAGGCTTTGGATTCAAGAATACCACATTTCACGGAATAGTTAGGGACTTCGTTTGTTAGGTTAGCTTAATGTGAAGACTTCTCACTGAGAGAAGAAACGCATCTTGGCTGCAGCACTCCATGGATCCTGCCTGGAACCGGGCTTTTCCAGTTTTTGAATTTAGTGAGAGTAGCCGAAATCAGCAGGGCTGTTGTCAGCAATGATGCCTCAAGCTTTCCCGAGACTTTTACAGACCATCCAATTTTATTCTTGAAAAGCTGTGACTTCACGGGAGTGCCACAGACTTGTGTGCTAGACTTCACTTCGTTCATGTCTGTTATCTGCCTGATTGCTTCTCTTTGACAGCTGTTTGATTTGTAGGCTCTGCAGAGGCAGGATTCAGCCTTTTGCAGCACCAGGAAGTTGAGCTCCCGACATATTTTAGGCAGTGTTTGCACTGCTCGGGGGCCTTGGCTGCAATGTGTATGCAGAGAACAACGGGCATGATTGACACGGCTGTGCAGTAGAGAATATGAAATGGTAGTTTTCTCCCTTTTTCAGTGCCTCACAGGACAGGACTCTGTGGTAGACCAGAAATTGGTGTGTGTGTTGGATTTACTATTTAGCAAGTGCATTCTCCTACTGTATCTTTGTACTTTGACTGCAGGAGTTTTCTTGCGGTAGGGTCAAGGCCACTCAAACTCAGTTCTGTTGTGCTTTGAGTATGGAGCCGTTTCAAGGCTTGATTATAGACCTAGCGGAGTAGAAGCCAACACCGTGTGAATGACAATTCACAAGTGTCCTTTACGGGAAGAAGAGAAAGACAAAAATGATGAGGTAATTCTAGTGCTTCAGTTGCAGGCTTCTTTTAACTTTGCGTAGCGTGGTATTTTACATCCTGTTGTTGTGTTTCGTACAGGTGAGTTTCTTATTGGTCATGTTATTAAAGCTGTGAACGACGGTTGGCATCGAGAATGCTTCTGCTGTGATATCTGCCAGCAAGTATTGGCAGATAATGGATTTGTCAAGAATGCTGGCAGGTGGGTCTTCACCCTTGCTTCTATCACTGATGATGATGAAAGTGAAATGAAAGTTGGGAGGGATGTAGAGGCTATGGTTCCTAAAGCTGTCCCGCTGAGACGGGGTAACTGAAGTGTCTCTTATGAGAACAGGGTCTAAGAATGGATAGCTTAAAATATGCTTGTAAGATATTAACAGCTTATCTACTCTGACACCAGGTTTCTTGTCAAGTGTTGTTTTGTACCTGGTGATGTTTCAGGATCAGTAGGACACTGTGACAGACACTTAGAAACGAATCAGATGCAGAAGTATTGTCATTTTTAAATAGATGTTTCTTTCCCAACATGGGTTCCCCATTTGAGTCCAGTTCATCACCCTATTCATTAATTAGTGTTCTCACTTCAGTGGGATCCTGCACGGATTTTTTAAAGTAGACGATGTAGCCATTGGTTTTGTATTTTTAATGCGATGCACATAGTTATTTAGGAATGAGGGCCTGTTTTGTCATCCAGCTTCCAGTCTTAAGTTTTTAAGAGCTTGAGGGTAAAGCATGAAATGGAAAGGAATTGAACAAACGATACTTCTGCGGTGATGGAAAATAAAACAATAAGCCTTCTTCTGAACTTGGCTTGCCTAGCAAAGAAATTGTTTTCAAGACTTTATTCTCCTCCGAAAAGCAACTGATAGAAATGAGTTTCTATTAGGTGCTTGATTTATATTTTTGACCATAGTAGCAGGTGTTGGTACTTACTTATCTTCTTTTATGTTGTTTCAGACATCTCTGCCGTCCTTGCCGTAACAGGGAAAAAGCCTGAGGCCTGGGAAAGTACATTTGCCAGAAGTGCCATGCCATTATTGACGAACGGCGTCTCATTTTCAAAACTGATCCTTACCACCCTGATCATTTCAACTGTGCAAACTGCGCGTAACTTGAGTTCCGCAAAAGAAAACAGGAGAATGTTGCTTTTATTTGCTTCACCATTTCCGTTTTAAAGTGGAAACCAGTACTGTGCAACAGGCAAAAGGGGTGAGTTCTGAGTGCCTTGCTACTAGATATGTGTCCGGTTACGTCTCTTGGGGTGGTAGAGTTGGACCTTCCATTCAAACAACAGGTGATCTGCTGGGGAGTGATGAAAGACTGTAATTTGCAGCACCTTAGGAAATAGGAAATCTGGGTGCAAACTTGCTTATGGCAGCAAGAAGATTGACAATATTTTTCTGCTACAAAGGGTACAAAATCGGTCGTCTTGGGCTCCTTCAGTCATTGTCTTGCCTACGTTCTTTCTTTTGAGTTGAGTTGCCCAAAGTATGTTTTTCTTTTAGGCTTTCCCTCACCTTGTTTTGTCAGCTTCTGCAGCTGCAGAATACGTATCTGCATGTTTCTACATCCCCTAGTGATGCTTGGACCAGGGGGCATTGTAGGATACAGCAGACGTTATTAGTTGTTTATTTTTTGATGCAAAGGAAGCTGTCGTTTCAGTATCGTAGCAGAGGCTGATTTGAAAAACAACCTGTAGTATTGTATCAGTGTTAGTGTCAGCTTACATTTTTCTTTCTCTGATGTTTGATATCATGGGGAAAATGCAGAGGACTGCATTTTCCTTTCAGTTACATTTATGTAAATCTGAAAGAAACTGGTGCTAAGAGAGCCAGAATATAAGGCAGGCATGACTACAGCTTTCTGACCCGTTTGAGGAAAAGTTGCATAGCTATTTTCAGAGAGGTTTGATGCATCCTACTTAGCAGGCTTTCCTCAGTTTACTGTGGAATCAATCCATCTTGTTTAAAAAATAATCATACTGAACTGTCGTATTTGAAGCTGCTATACTGTTATACTATATTATTGTAGTATAAATACAGTTACTAAAACAAGTGCTAAAAATTAAATTATCTCTACAGAAGCTCTCGAGTTGAAATTGTTCAGTTCCTTTATTCATGCTCTCATTAATGAATTTTTGAACAGGAAGGAACTTACTGCTGATGCTCGTGAGCTGAAGGGAGAATTATATTGTTTACCCTGCCATGCCAAAATGGGCGTCCCCGTCTGTGGAGCATGTGAAAGACCAATTGAAGGACATGTGGTGAATGCTATGGGCAAACAGTGGCACGTGGAGGTAAACATCAGCTGACACATTGTCTTTCACAAATGTGAACATGAACATGCTTGACTGGAGTATCGCCATTCAGCTTCCATGGAAGGATTAGGAAAGTATGCAGCAGTGATCAGCAAATGCATCTCCTAATCCCATTTTCAACCTACATGCGTCTGATCTTCCACTGAGAAAAGACCTCTGTCTGCGGGACTAAAATCAGTAGTCCAAGGAAGCATTGCAAGGTCCTTGTAGAGGAAAATGTCACCAAGTGAGAAGCAGGATATATGGAAAGGCAGTAAAGTTCTGTGACAAACGTAGTACTAGTGGGCATTATAATAGTCCTATGGCTTCCACAGTTACTTAGCATGTAAATATCTCTAAAGCAGTTTAAGCAACAGTTCATATTTCAAGTCCACGTGCAAGGTTTAGTTCTTTGTCTTCCATTTAAGTTGTGAAGATAAGCAGTCTAGTCCTTTTGTTGTGAAATTCTCCTCCAGCATGTGCTTTCTTCGCAAGATGTAATTGTGGTGACAGTTATTTGATCTCACTTCATTCTGTCATTAGTAACATATCAGAATCACTTCAGTGCGTTTTTTTTTTCTTTTTTGTAACTTTTGGGTAGAAATGTTAAAGACAGTAAAAGGAACGTTATTTTTGTGATCTAAAAGCACAAAACAATAGTTGTAATTCTTATTTTCAAGATGGCGCAGCGAGCTCAGCAGGCTTTGGTCATGTTCAGTGTAGGGATTGTTTGTTTGCTTTCTCGAAAAAACAATGCCATTATTTACAAGTAATCAAAAAAAAAAAAACCGTAATTTTCTTCCTAGCATTTTGTTTGTGCAAAATGTGAAAAGCCATTCCTGGGTCGTCGTCCTTATGAGAGAGAAGGCTTGGCATATTGTGAAACCCACTACAATCAGGTAAGGTTGGTGTTTTTGAAAATTGTAATTTTTAAACTCACAAACAGATTTTGTTAACGGGAGATGGAAAATTAGGGAGATTCTGTTTTCTTATGATTACCTGTGAGTATAAAGCTAAGTAGTAGGTGTTCCACTGCGGTCAGTTTACATGGGGTTTCTCTATAGGTAAGTTTTGCATTGAAAAAAGAAAACTGGAGGTAATTCACAAAGGATAGCTGGGCTCATCAGAATCTAGTTGTTCTTCAAGCTTAGTGTTGCTTATGTTGAGCTGCTTCAAGCTTTTACACATCTCTAAGATCAGAGCAGCTAATGACACCCAGTTTTCCCCAAGAACATAAAGACGATTTGCCACTCAGGAGCTGTGGTTTAACACAAAGCCTTTGAGTAGCGAGGTCGTCCTTACAGCTGCCATTCTAAGATGACCGTGCGTTAAGATACGCTGCATCAAGCAGCTCTTTCATCCAGTTGCTGCAGATTAACAGAGACGAAATTTGTCAGAGGACACCACCTAGTGACCACTAGCGTTTAAAGAAGAGGTATATGTAGTTGTACCGTTTCCCTCCAGACTCCCTTGATTGTGCAGTCCAGCACCAGAATAGATAGACCTTTCTTCTTTGGAAGCCAAATGCAAGGTGTCACGTACGCATCTCTGCTTGGATAAATAAAGGAGGATTACATCTGGGAGTTGTAAGGCATCTGCTAATTAGAGATGGGTCCTAAATTTGTCAGCGATGAAGGGCAGGTGATTGAAATATTGCTGGCATCCCTGCAGACAGTAAATGCCATGACATTATTAGCAGTAGTGTTGCAGTCATGATAGAGCAAGAACGTACACCAGGCAAGAGCTGTGTGTTGAATGGATGTACAGATGCTCAGCTGGATGGTTACTAAAAAAGTGTATGTGACTCTTCATTGCTGAATTTCAAATGTTCAGAATGAGAGAAACAGCAAAACAAAACCATATTTGTAGAGGGTCAGGCAGATGTAAAGAAATGTTTTCATCTTTAATGTTATACAGACTTTTTGTGATGAGATGAGGCAAGATTGAATTGGAAACCCAAATCAGACTTGCCATCCTTCTTTATTTAAACTGAAATAAACAGGAAAGCTATTGAAATTCAGTTGAGAAATTACTGTCAATAAAATTATTACCTTAAAAATTCATTGCTTCTCCTTCCTCTTCAGCTGTTTGGTGATGTATGTTTCCATTGCAATCGTGTGATTGCAGGAGATGGTAAGCAGTTCTCTGGCTGTTTTCTTAATGTTACGTTTTGATGAAAGTTCTTTCTGAAAGTGGAAGGAAGGTCCTTTGTTGAATCCCTCACTGCTCCCATTAAGCCACAAACAAAGAGGCATTCTCTCTATCAGAAATTAGGATAGATGTGATTAGTCAGAGGCCAACAGGGAAGAAGACCTTACAGCAGATGTTTTGTGATGATGGAAGATCAAACAGGAGCTAAAGAGAACTGTGATCAGCTGGAAACCTTTTAGTAATAAGCAAAGGCCAGGGATGCTGGGAGATGCAGAGGAGGCTTCAACATTTAATACAAACAAATATTCTGTGGTTATTCTGTGCAAAGTGAAAAACTAGGCTCCACTCTGCTTTTTCAAGCTATAATTCACTGACTTCTGGAAACTGGAACACTTCAAACTAAGACTTTTCCCAAGGTACCAAGTTACACAATCCTTTGGTATTTGCAGAACTTAAAGGACCAAGACTAACATTGCAATTTGCTACTACATAAGGACATGCCAATCCGTAACACAGTATGTTCTTCCAAGTTCAGACATACATGTTCTATGCCAAACGCCTCGCACTTCCTTTCAGAAGCATTTGTGCAGAAACTACATCATGTACGAACCGTATTTCAGAATACTATGCTTTCACACATTCACTTATTAACAGCATAAGGAAAACTGCATTCTTAAATTGAGCACTTTGTGAAACAAACTGTAAGTAAAGTGTAGCTATATCGTATTGTCTGCGTAGCTACATGGCTCAGTTGGCTTTCTGGCTGGATATTCTTTTCATTTGAGAATGTTTTTTTTGTTTGTTTTTAAACAAAAAAACCTCTCCTTTGTAAACTATAAAGAGGATATGCAGTATTTTTTCAACAGCATCTACCTATTAATTGTCTTAAAAATATTATAAGAAGAAGAATGGGATGTCAGTCATCATTTGGTTAATTTAAGTTTGTACTTAAGTTCTGGTTTTAATTCCACTTAATCTCCTAAAATGCAAAGAAAGAAGGAGTGTATTTATAAAAAGGAAGACTAGTGAATGGAAGAAAGGCATCTGGTCATGAGAAATGCTAATGAACCTCATATCATATCTACAAGTTGGCAAGGGGAATTCTGAGGTGTTCAAAACATTCCTCTTCAGGAAGTTACCAGTGGACTAAAAAAAAGAAAATAAAAAGCTTACATGTAAAACTTCCTGCACACAAAACAAACAAAGAGAAAATAAACTTAAAAATGATGGCTGCTAAACTTAACGTTTAAAAGCAATTAGTCAAAAAACACTTACAGAGCAGACTTGCCCATGCGGGGAGCTATGTATGTAGTGGTTCTTCTATTGTGATCCACAAAATACGGAATGCCATCCGCAGTAAATCGCATCTCCCAGCCCTCAGGTAAGGGTTTCCCATTTAACTGACTGTGAGGACAAGAAAATACGTGGTAACTTAGTGCAATTTCATACAATTAAGGCAGCCGATCAATGGCTTGAGACAGTAAAAACTTCAGTGGATCTCGAGGTGTGGACTGAGAAACTTTCCTCCATTCTACACTTATTCTGCCTTTTTCTCTCCAGTTTTCAAGTCAGCTCTCAGACCACAGTGATTGTTTAAATAAATTTTTAGCTCTTTCAGTTGCATTATCTAGAATAACAGCAAAGACAAGCCATCATTTATTACATCTTTATTCTGAATCTGACACTGCCTTAGTAAGTAGCTTTAGCTACATCACATGTCATTGCAGCAGCCAAAAGCTCAGAGTGTTTCAGAATGACAAAAATAAAAGAACATAAAGAAAATGCAAACAGTGACCTTGTATAATTTTTTGACAACTGCCAACTCAAGTTTGATATCAGTGCAAGTGTATCTTGAAATACTTGGAAAACTTGAGTAGTATCACTCCACCAAAGCGTTCCCAGAGACCTTCCCCCATGGAAAGACACTGTAGACCACGTTTCCAGCTGTAAATTTGGGTGGTTGTTAGAAACAGTAGCGTTTTTCATTCGGTCAGCTGCTGCAGATGTGCCTGACATGGAAAGGTCGTCATCTCTGGCTACGGCTATTAGCCCCTCCACTTCTCTTCCTCTTCTGTAGGGGACCGGTGAAGTTGTTTCACCTGGTGGAAAATCTGGGCTAAAACATCCTTCACTCTTCACTTCCTACCTCTGAGAGACAAAGTAAGTGGACCCCAAACTAAATAGTAATACAGTAATCAATTACTTGTGGTAGTGCCTCAAGTTCTCTTCGTTTTTCTTCTGTAGTAGTTTTTTACTTTTTATTTAAATAATGATGAGGTGGAAGTGCTGCAGTTCCTGGAATTTGTGTTTTCCATCTCTCTCTCTCTCTTTGCTATTGTCTGTAAATAATCAAATTTTGACTTAGAACCTTCTACATCGTGGGGTGCAAGAAATCCTCCTCTCCCTCCCGCAGCAATACGAATATGTATAATACAATATATAAAAATAGTAGGAACTGTTCTGGGGAATTAACTCATAGCTGCTGACCAAGATTTTCCTGCTAAGTCTATCATTACTCGGTGATATTTTTGACAATCTCCATTTCAGTGGTATCCTTTAATATTCACCTTCTGAGAACTGTGTATAGGACATGGGTTGATGGAGAAAGGACAGGGGGGAACGGTTTTGAGCTGGGACTGGGGCGATTTGGGTTTGATACTGTGAGGAGGTTTTTCACTCAGAGGGTGGTGACGCACTGGAACAGGTTACCCAGAGGAATTGTGGGTGTCCCATCCTTGAAGGCATTCAAGGCCAGGCTGGATGTGGCTCTGGGCAGCCTGGTCTGGTGGTTGCCGACCCTGCACACAGCAGGGGGATTGAAACTAGATGATCTTTTAAGATCCTTTTCCACCCAAGCCATTCTATGATTCTGTGACAGCCTATGTTTGAGCCCTAAGCAGTATCACCCAGCCCTCATTCTCATTACTTTGTTACATTCTCATTTCAGATTTACAAGAAGCTGCAATTGGTTTCTTACCCCTGACTCCTGGGATCTTCCCACTGCGTGATACATGTGTTGTGATCGACAAAATACACTCTGCCTTTGCTGTCAGTTCTCTTTTCTAAACATATACAAAAGGAAAACAAATTCCAATACCTAGGTTACCAGACTGCTGAAACATTAAATACAAACAAAGAAATCCAACTACCACAGCCTGCCGCAGCCTCACCTGTGTTCAAGTTTCTCCGTACCTCCTTTGACACAACATCTTTTCACTGTCATTGACATTATTCCTAAATAGTCTATTCACAAACAGGAGTTTATCTAAGTAATACCAACTGCTCATAATCATATGAAACTGCATCATCGCCCATCCTCAGTGAAAAGCTGCACTTAAGGTGTTCGTGCATAATTTCTTAGCATCTCAATTATTACCCTGAAAAGATCAGCTGTCTACAACTGCGCAGCTTAGAGCAGTGAGAGTCTGGACGTCATAGTAACAATATGAACATTTGTGGGAAGGAAACAGTTAATCACAAGAGATTCGCCTTCATTAGATACATTGGCCTACTGCTTGCACTTCTGAAAAAGCTTGCTCAGGTATTTTTCCAAGTTAAAAACAGGTAAGGATTGAAACATAGATAAGGTGACTTTCCATATTAAGATGCTTTACTACGTTAGTGGTGTTATGGGGAGAGGTGGTATTTGGGGACAAATGAGGTATTTTGGGGGAAAAAGTGGTATTTTGGGGGAATAGTGTCATTTTGGGGGAGAAAATGTATTTTGTGGAGAAAAGTGGTATTTTGGGGGAGAAAATCTCATATGTTTGGTATGCACCAAAAAAGCACATAATTGTGCTTTTTGGGGGAGAAAATTGGTATTATGGGGAGAAAATGTCATATTTTTGGGAGAAAAGCGTTATTTGGAGGGGGAAATATTTTGGGGAGAGAATTGGTATTTGGGGGAGAAAATGTCACATTTTGTGGGAAAGAAAGCACTTTTTTGGAGAGAAAATGTCTTATTTAGAGAAGAAAAGTTGTATTTGGGGAGAAAATGTCATATTTTGGGGAGAAAGGTGGTATTTTGGGGAGAAAGGTGTAATTTTGGGGAGAGAAGTGGTATTTTGGGGAGAAAGGTGGTATTTTTGGGAAGAAAGGTGGTATCATGGGGAGAAAATGTCATATTATAATAAATAAATAAATAATTCTCGTTTTCATTCTCGTTTTCACCAAATAAAATGAGACTTTTTGCCTCAAGAGCCATAGGTCGTTCTTTATTTTTCTGTGCCCTCCACTGTAGTATATGAAGGCTGCTCCAAAAGTAATGCCTCCTATTTCATGATGTTGACCCATGACATCAAAGGTGAATGTTGATGCGATGGCAGTAGAGATTGAACCTTCTGGCCAATGTTCTGTTCCATGATGTGGCCACGTGACAGATGGCAGTAGAGGGGCAGTCCGACATGGTAGTGCATCTGAAGCTAAGGCGTATCACTGATTCCTCCATGTGGAACAAATGGCACCTGTTGACATTCACTGATGCTTGCTGAACATTGATGGTGAGCGAAGAGTGGGCGTAGCACAGTGAGGTGATGGTGTGTTTCAGCAGTGGCAAGAGTGACATGAAAGACAAGCCGCATTCCAGAGAGAAAGTTGGGGCTTGTAGAAGAGAAGGCTGAGGGAGGAGTTTCTAGTGGCTTTCCAGTACCTGAAGGGGGTCTACAGGAAAGCTGAGGGGGGAGGGACTTTTCATAAGGGCATGTAGTGACAGAAGGAGGGGAAGAGGGTAGCTTTAGACTAGATCTTCGGNTACTGCCATGGGTCTTAGCCCTAGTCTATGGCAATGAACAGAAACTCTCCTCTTAAAGGGCCATGACTTGGCCTACAAGGACGAATCAACAGATGAATGCTTTCAGAAATTCTGTTTGGTATGTTTTCTGGGAGCACTTTTATTGCCGTATCTTTTTATGTGTATTTCTCTAACTGTTCCAATTTAATTGGACCTCTCTAAGCATATAATTCTTTGCTGTATAGTTTTTTCGTGAGGTGAAGAGCAAGCCCTGAGTCAAGCATCCTCAGATAACAGAAAAAATGGAAAACTGCAAGGCAATGAGACAAGACTATGTGAGAGAACAAACAAACCAACCAACAGATAAAGCAGCCCTAAATATTCTTTCTTCCTGTCAATATCTGGAATCTCCTTCAGATATTTCTGTTTGTGTCTAGTCACTTACAGATATGCAACATATTCAGTTTCTCAGTCGAGACAGAGATTTTTTTTTTTAACTGCTGCTAAGCTGGTAGCTGCTAACTAGGTTTCTAATTCTTATGGAGTTCAGCACCACGGGCCTCAGATCCCTTCCCTTCCCTTCTCCTCCCCTCCCCGCCAGTCGGCGGCACTGCCAGGGCAGAACTCGGCTCTGCCGGCCGTGGGAAACGAAGGCCGTTCCTGACCGCGTGGCTGTGCCAGCCGGCACCCGACGCTGGCTCCTCAGGTTCCCTTCGGCGTGAAGAAACCCAAGGCCTCCAGCGGCGTCCGGGACCCCAGGCGGGGATGGGCGCGGGCTGAGAGGCACGGTGCTCTCAGAGAGGAGAGTGGGCGGCCTCCTTCCGGCTCAGCCAATCGGAGCTGGCAGAGCCGGAAGCGGGCGCGGGCCAGGAGCGGAGCGGCGCAGCGGTTGATGAGGGACTGCAGGCCGCGCGGACCTCGGGCCGCCTCACAGCTGGCAGCGCTGGGAAGGTCTTCTCACGCAGCGCACCGAGGTGTGACGGAGCTCACCGCCGTCGGAGAAGAAGGGATAGAGATGGCGAGAGATGGGGTGGGGTCGGACGAGAAGAGGGCCGAAAGAGTAGCTCCAGCGACCCGACGGCTTGATACGGGAACTTCCACCGGCTGCTGTTAAAGGTGACGTGCACTGAAAGGGGATGCTGTGCTTTCAGGGGCCGAGCGGATTTTGTTAATTCCGGGCTCGCGTTGCTATGGGAACAGCTGCGTCCACACGGGACTCACCTGGCCTGCTGCACGTGTCCTCGTTGCCAGGAACTGTCAGACAGCGCTGTGCCAACCTGCATGGTTTGCACTACTGCAGTTTTCCAGCGGTTTTTCTTTCTTTCTTTCTTTCTTTTTTTTTTTTTTTCTTTGCTTTGCTTTGTTTTGTTTTGTTTTGTTTTGTTTTGTTTTGCTGGAGTTGGTGGCTATAATGGTTTTTCAAGATAGACTCTTCCTGGAAGCACTGTCAGCCTTTAATTTCCTTCTGCTTAACCCTAAGTCTGCACTTGATAATTAACCCTTCAGCCCTAATTGTCTTCAAACCTGTCAGCCCATTCCTTCCTTCTCCCTGTCATACTTCACTTTCTATATAACACTCATTACATACGGTTTTAGAATTAGGAATGATTGCCCTTACCCACTCCATGTGCCACTCATGTTTTTGCAATCTATGTTCAGTAGAATCGCAGAATGCTTCAAGTTGGAAGGGACCTCTAAAGGTCATCTAGTCCAACTGCCCTGCAACAAACAGGAACATCCACAGCTCAATCAGGTTGCCCAGAGCCCAGTCCAGCCTGACCTTGAAAGTGTCCAGGGATGGGGCATCCACCACATCTCTAGGCAACCTGTTCCTCACCTTCACAGTAAAAGACCTTTTCTTTCTTTTCTTTCTATCCAGCCTAAATCTACCCTCTTTAAGTTTGAAACCGTTTCTCCTTGTCCTGTCACCATAAACCCTGCTAAAGAGTCTGCCCCTTTTTTTCCTGTAGCTCCCCTCTAGATACTCACAGGCCACTATCAGATCTTTTTGGAGACTTCTCTTCTCCAGGCTGAACAGCCCCAGTTCTCTCATCCTCTCCTCATAATGGAGGTATTCCATCCCTTGGATCATTTTTGTGATCCTCCTCTGGATGTGCTCCAACAGGCTCATGTCTTTCCTGTACTGAGGACTCCACGTGTGGACGCAGTACTCCAGGTGAGGTCTCACCAGCACAGAGTAGAGGGACAAGATCACCTCTCTCACCCTGCTGGACACAATTCTTTTGATGCAGCCCACTATACGGTTGGCTTTGTGGGCTGTAAGAGCACACTGCTGGCTCGTGTCCAGGTTACCATCCGCAAGTACCCTCAGGCCCTTTTCATCAGAGCTGCACGCAATCCTTTTGTCCCCCAGCTTGTATTGTTAGTGGGGGTTGCCTTGACCCAGCTGCAAGACCTGCCGCTTGTCCTTGTTGAGCCGCTTGAGGTTCTCCTGGGCCCACTGCTCAAGCCT
>JACDJE010000934.1:23977-35928 GCA_016647715.1 Pavo muticus | reverse complement strand
GGGATGGGGATGGGGATGGTGACGGTGACCAGGTAGGGACAGGAAGGGGATGGGGATGGGAACTGGGTATGGATGGAATGGGGATGGGAATGGGGAGTGTGTGGGGATAGGACAGGGATGGGGACTGGGTAGGGACAGGGCTGGGATGGAGATGGGGATGGTGACCAGGCAGGAATGGGATGGGGATGGGGACCGGGTAGGGACTGGATGGGATGGGGAATGTGTGGGGACAGGGACAGGGATGGGGTACAGGCAGGCACCAGGTGAGGATAGGGAGAGAGATGGGGATCGGATGGGGACAGGGTGCAGATGGGGACAGAGACCAGGTTGGGATGGGATGGGGGCAGGGTAGGCATGTGGACCCATGGGGACAGGGACAGGGTGTAGACTGGGAATGGGTAGGGACTGGGAAGGGATATGGACAGGACGGGGTGCGAACTGGGACAGGGATGGAGTAGGGGCTGGGACAGGGTGTGGATGGGGACAAGGATGGGATTGGGATGGGGATGGGATAGGGACTGGGATGGGGTGTGAACGGGACTGGGTGGGGACAGGAATGGAGTGTGGACAGGGACACATAGACACTGGGACGGGGTGGGGACCAGGTGGGGACAGAGACTGGGGAGGGATAGGGACAGAGTGCAGATAGGAATGGGGATGGACATGGGGATGGGGATTTGTGGGGGTGGGGATTGGGGTCAGGATAGGATGGGGACTGGGTGGGGATAGGACAAGGACTGGGTTGGGATGGGGGTGGGCACCGGGACTGGGAAGGGATGAGGATGGATCTGAGCGCCAGGATGGGGACCGGGGAGGGATGGGGACCTGGTAGGGATGGGGACATCTCTGGGTACCAGCATAGGGATCACGTAGAGAGGTGGACAGCAGTGATTAGGGGTGGGGATTGGGGCTGTGTGCTGATAGAACAGCGGATCCCACAAACCTCCCCTCCGAAATCCCACTGTGGCGTGTTGGGAAGGCCCAGACCCATCTTCATGCAATTGGATCCCACGTGGAGATCCCCAGAAGGCAGAGCTCAGCGCTGGGGCTCCGAGCTCAGAGCCCGGGCTCCTTGGTTGGGTGTTTTAATTAACCCCTAACCTCTGCGCCCTCGTTACCCGCAGGCTCTCGTTAACCTGCTGCGCAGTGAGCGCTTCGCGGCGCTCCACTCCATCATCGTGTACTGCACGCGCCGTGAGGACACGGCCCGCGTCGCCGCGCTGCTCCGCACCTGTCTGCAGGATGAGCTCCTCACCAACACCACGCCTGGTATGGAGCACGCCTGGAGCAACAGCGGAGTGCCCTGGTGGCCAAGAAGGCCAGCAGCGTAGGCCGGTGGCCAGCAGTGGCCAATGGTGTGCCCTGGTGGCCTTGAAGGGCAACGGTGGCCATCAAGTTGACCATGAGCCAGCAGCAGGTCCTCATGGCCAATAGTGTGCCCTGGTGGCCAAAAAGGCCAACAGTAGCCAACGGTGTGCCCTGGTTGCCAGCTGTGGTTAATGGTGTGCTATGGCGGCCAGCAGGTTGACTGTGAGTTAGTAGCGTGTTCTGATGGCCAAGAAGACCAGTGATGGCTAGCAGTGTGCCCTGGTGGCCAGGAGGGCCAATGGTGGCCAGAAATGCCAGTGGTGGCCAACAGATTGACCATGAGTCAGTAGTGAGTCCTCGTGGCCAACGGTGTGCCCTGATGGCCAAGAAGGCCAACGGTGGCCAATGGGTTGACTGTGGGCCAACAGTGTGCTCTGGTGGCCAAGAAGGCCAACAGTGGCCAAGAGGTTCACCGTGAGTCAATAGTGTGTGTCCTGGTGGCCAAGAAGGCCAATGGTGACCAAGAGGTTTACCGTGAGTCAGTAGTGTCCCTTCCCAGTCCCTGAGAAGCCCAATGGTGGCCAGCGGTGATCCCTGGTGGCCAAGAGGTTCACCGTGAGTCTTTATGATGTGTTTTAGTGGCCAAGAAGGCCAGCGGTGGCCAAGAGGTTCACCATGAGTCTCTATTGTGTGTTTTGGGGGCCAAGAAGCCCAACGGTGACCAACAGTGTGCCCAAGTGGCCAAGAAGTCCAACGGTGGCCAAGAGGTTCACTGTGAGTCTCTATTCTGTGTTTTGGTGGCCAAAAAGGCCACTGGTAGCCAACAGCTTCACTGTGAGTCTCTATTCTGTGTTTTGGTGGTCAAGAAGACCAGTGGTGGCCAGCAGTGAGCCCAGGTGGCCAAGAAGGCCAACGGTGGCCAAGAGGTTCATCGTGAGTCTCTATTTTGCATTTTGGTGGCCAAGAAGGCCAACAGTGGCCAAGAGGTTCACTGTGAGTCTCTATTGTGCGTTTTGGTGGCCAGGAAGCCCAACGGTGGCCAACAGTGAGCCCAGGTTGGCCAAGATGATCAACGGTGGGCAACAGGTTGGCTCTGAGTCTCTATTGTGTGTTCTGGTGGCCAAGAAGCCCTTCGGTGACCAACAGTGTTCCCTGGTGGCCAAGATGACCAATGTTGGCCTAGAGGTTCGCTGTGAGTCAGTCGTGTCCCTTCCCAGTTCCCAAGAAGGCCATCGGTGGCCAACAGTGAGCCCAGGTGGCCAAGAAGGGCAACAGTGGCCAAGAGGTTCACTGTGAGTCTGTATTGTGTGTTTTGGTGGCCAAGAAGACCAGTGGTGGCCAACAGTGAGCCCAAGTGGCCAAGAAGGCCAATGGTGGCCAAGAGGTTCACCATGAGTCTCTATTGTGCGTTTTGGTGGCCAAGAAGGCCAATGGTGGCCAAGAGGTTCACCATGAGTCTCTATTGTGTCTTTTGGTGTCCAAGAAGACCAACGGTGGCCAAGAAGTTCGCCATGAGTCTCTATTGTGTCTTTTGGTGGCCAAGAGGACCAATGGTGGCCAGGAGGTTCACCATGAGTCTCTATTGTGTGTTCTGGTGGCCAGGAAGACCAGTGGTGGCCAAGAGGTTCACCGTGAGTCTCTATTTTGTGTTTTGGTGGCCAAGAAGACCAGTGGTGGCCAACAGTGAGCCCAGATAGCCAAGAAGCCCAACGGTGGCCAACAGGTTGGCTGTGAGTCTCTGTTGTGTGTTTTGGTGGCCAAGAAGACCAGTGCTGGCCAAGAGGTTCACTGTGAGTCTCTATGATGTGTTTTGGTGGCCAAGGAGGGCAGTGGTGGCCAAGAGGTTCTCCATGAGTCTCTATTCTGTGTTTTCGTGGCCAAGAAGACCAGTGGTGGCCAACAGTGAGCCCAGGTGGCCAAGAAGGCCAACGGTGGCCAAGAGGTTCACAGTGAGTCTCTATTGTGTGTTTTGGTGGCCAGGAAGCCCAACGGTGGCCATCAGTGTGCCCAGGTTGGCCAAGATGATCAACTGTGGGCAACAGGTTGGCTCTGAGTCTCTCTTCTGTGTTTTAGTGGCCAAGAAGCCCAACGGTGGCCAAGAGGTTCTCCATGTGTCTCTATTGTGCGTTTTGGTGACCAAGAAGACCAGTGGTGGCCAACAGTGAGCACAGGTGGCCAAGAAGGCCAACGGTGGCCAAGAGGTTCACCATGAGTCTCTATTGTGTGTTTTGGTGTCCAAGAAGACCAACGGTGGCCAAGAAGTTCACCATGAGTCTCTATGATGTGTTTTAGTGGCCAAGAAGGCTAACGGTGGCCAAGAGGTTCACCGTGAGTCTCTATTGTGTGTTTTGGTGGCCAAGAAGGCCAATGGTAGCCAAGAGGTTCACTGTGAGTCTGTATTGTGTGTTTTGGTGGCCAAGAAGACCAGTGGTGGCCAACAGTGTGCCCAGATGGCCAAGAAGGCCAATGGTGGCCAAGAGGTTCACCATGAGTCTCTATTGTGTGTTCTGGTGGCCAAGAAGACCAGTGGTGGCCAACAGTGTGCCCAGGTGGCCAAGAAGGCCAACGGTGGCCAAGAGGTTCACCATGAGTCTCTATTGTGTGTTTTGGTGGCCAGGAAGCCCAACGGTGGCCAACAGTGTGCCCAGGTTGGCCAAGATGATCAACGGTGGGCAACTGGTTGGCTGTGAGTCTGTTTTGTGTGTTTTGATGGCCAAGAAGCCCAACGGTGGCCGAGAGGTTCACCATGAGTCTCTATTATGTGTTCTGGTGGCCAAGAAGCCCAACGGTGGCCAAGAGGTTCACCATGAGTCTCTATGATGTGTTCTGGTGGCCAAGAAGCCCAGCGGTGGCCAAGAAGTTCACCATGAGTCTCTATGATGTGTTCTGGTGGCCAAGAAGCCCAACGGTGGCCAAGAGGTTCACCATGCGTCTCTATGATGTGTTCTGGTGGCCAAGAAGCCCAAGGGTGGCCAAGAGGTTCACCNTCCCATCTCTCCCCTTGCAGGTCTCAGGTCTCCCCCCGTGCCTCCGCGCCGTCTGCCTTCACTCCCACCTGAGCCGCGCTCAGCGGGACGCGGCGCTGCGGCGCGTGCAGGAGGGCTCAGCTCAGGTGCTGCTGCTGTCCCCCGAAGCTCTGGTGGGCGCGGGCTCCTCGGGCTCCTGCTGTCTGCCCCCAGCCCACCAGCTGCCCCCCGTGGCCTTCGCCTGCATCGACGAGGCGCACTGCGTCTCCGAGTGGTCCCACAACTTCCGTCCCAGCTACCTGCGGCTCTGCAAGGTGGGTGAGGTCCTGCTGGTCTCCTCCTCCTCTCGCCAGCTTCGTCGGCCTCCTCCTCGCTGTCTTTCTCCTCCTCCTCCTCCTCTTCTCACTCTCATCCTCCTCCTCCTCACTGTCATCCTCTTCCCCCTCTTCTCACCATCTTTCTCATTCATCCTCCTCCTCCTCCTCCTCACTGTCATCCTCCTCCTCTTCTCACCATCTTCCTCATCCTCCTTTTCTCGCTGTCATCCTCTTCCTCCTCTCCTCACTATCTTCCTCCTCCTCTCCTCACCATCACCCTCCTCATCCTCCTCATCATCTTCCTTCTCATCCTCCTCACCATCTTCCTCCTCCTCCTCCTCTTCTTACTGTCGTCCTCCTCCTCCTGCTCTTCTCACCATCATCCTCCTCCTCTTCTCACTGTCATCCTCCTCCTCCTCCTCAGTGTCATCCTCCTCATCCTCCTCCTCTTCTCACAGTCATCCTCATCCTCCTCTCTCCATCTTCCTCATCATTCTCATCCTCTTCTCACTGTCTTCCTCATCATCCTCATCTTCCTCTCGCCATCTTCCTCCTCCTCTTGTTGCTGTCTTCCTCTTCCTCCTCCTCTTCTCACTGTCATCCTCCTCATCCTCCTCACCATCATCCTCATCCTCCTCTTGCTGTCTTCCTCGTCATTCTCCTCCTCCTCTCACCATCTTCCTCCTCCTCCTGTTGCCGTCGTCCTCCTCATCCTCCTCATCCTCCTCCTCTTCTCGCCATCTTCCTCCTCATCCTTCTCCCACCTTCTTCCTCCTCCTCCTCCTCCTCTCCTTATCTTCCTTCTCCTCTTCTCACTGTTACTCTCCTCATCCTCCATCCTCCTCCTCCTCTCACCATCATCCTCCTCCTCCTCCTCTCACCTTCTTCCTCATCCTCCTCCTCTCACCATCTTCCTCTTCTTCGTCCTCCTTCTCACTGTCTTCCTCTTCCTCCTCCTCTCACCGTCTTCCTCATCCTTCTCCTCGCCATCATCCTCCTCATCCTTCTCCTCGCCATCATCCTCCTCTCGCCATCTTCCTCTTCCTCTTCTCATTGTCATCCTCCTCATCCTCCTCCTCTTCTCGCCATCATTCTTGTCCTCTCACCTTCCTCATCCTCGTCTTTCTCCTTGTCTTCCTCCTTGTCTTCCTCCACATCTTCCTCTTGTCACCATCTTCCTCCACGTCTTCCTCCTCATCCTCTTCTTCTCACCACCGTCTTATTCCTCATCCTCCTCCTCTCGCCATCTTCCTCCTCGTCCTCCTCCTCCTCTCGCCATCTTCTTCCTCTTCTCCTCCTCCTCCTCTGCTCCTCCTATTGTCATCATCCTCCTCTTCTTCTCCTCTTCTTCTCCTCTTCCTCTCCTCTTCCTCTCCTCTTCCTCTCCTCTTCCTCTCCTCTTCCTCTCCTCTTCCTCTCCTCTTCCTCTCCTCTTCCTCTCCTCNCCCTACAGGTGTGGGGCTGTGGGGTGGGCGGGGGTTCTTGGTCCTCCACTGGAGGACTTGGGATGGCAATGGAACGCGTTGCTCCCAAAGCATGGAACGGAGCAGCTCTCCCCCAGTGGCGAGAATTCAGAGGTTGGGTAAGGGGGTGAGGTTTACCCCACATGGAACCCCCCAAAGACTGGGATCTCTCGATTGGTCTGGGGTGAAAACAGGCCATTTTGGGGCTGTGGGGAAGCACATGTTGGGATCACCCCGAATTCTCTCTTCTCATCCGCAGGAGACGCCGTCGGCGGTGAAGAGGAGCCTGGCCTGCAGGAGGAAAGCCACGGCACGGCGCGGTGCCGGCACCGCGGCCCCGAGCCCTGACGGCGATGGCGGCGAGGCCGACGTCCTCCCCGCTGCCATGCGCCATCTGGCACCTCTCATCCTGACTGCGGGGTCGAAGCCTCGACCCCAAAAGGACCGATTCCAGAGGCTGAAGGAGACGGTGGCCCAGAGATTGGGGTCGCTCGATCCCGGGTGGCTGCGGCGGTGCCAGGGGACGACGGGATGTGGGGTGGGGAGGGGTGGATGCGAAGAGGGGATGGCTGGATACTCGGAGGGGGTACTTGGGCTTGGAATGGGGGCAGTGGGACAGGAAGAGGGGACGATGGGACCTGAAATGGGGACACCGAGGCATGAAGAATGGGCAAGACCTGGAGTGAGGACACCAGGATGCGAAGAGGGGTTGCCAGGACCTAATATGGGGACACCAGGAGAGGAAGAGGGGACATTGGGACCTGGAATGGGGACACCGAGGCATGAAGAATGGGCAAGACCTGGAGTGAGGACACCGGGACATGAAGAGGGGTTGCCAGGAGAGGAAGAGGGGACACTGGGACTTGAAATGGGGACACCTGGACTCAAAGAGGGGACAAGACCTGGAGTGAGGACACCAGGACCCAAAATGGGGACACCAGGACATGAAGAGAGGACGAGACCTGGAGTGAGGACACCAGGACGCGAAGAGGGGTCACCAGGACCTAAAATGGGGACACCAGGAGAGGAAGAGGGGACAGCAGGACCTGGAATGGGGACACCTGGACACAAAGAGTGCACAAGACCTGGAGTGAGGACACAAAGGCATGAAGAAGGGATGACAGGACCCAAAATGGGGACATCAGGACATGAAGAGGGGACAAGACCTGAAATGGGGACAACAGGACACGAAGAGGGGTCACCAGGACCCAAAATGGGGACACAAGGACAGGAAGAGGGGACATTGGGACCTGGAATGGGGACACCTGGACACAAAGAGTGGACAAGACCTAGAGTGAGGACACTAAGACATGAAGAGGGGACACTGAGACCCAAAATGGGGACACCAGGACCTGAAATGGGCACACTGGGATGTGAGGAGGGGACAAAATCTGGAGTAAGAACAGGAAGACTTGAAGGAGGGGCACTGGGACCCAAACTGGGGACACCAGGACACGAAGAGGGGACACTGGGACCTGAAATGGGGACACTGGGACGTGAAGAGGGGACATTAGGACAGGAAGAGGGGATAAGAGCTGGAGTGAGGGCACAAAGACTTAAAGGGGGGGCACTGGGACCTGAAATGGGGGCACTGGAATGTGAGGAGGAGATGCCAAGACGTGAAGTGGGGACACTGGGACTCGAAATGGGGACACCAGGACACAGAGTGGGGACACTGAGACCCAGAAGGGGGACAGTGAGACGCAAAGAGGTGGCATTGGGATGTGAAGAGGGGATGTTGGAACCGGCAGTGGGGCTGCCAGGACCTGCAATGGGGACACTGGGATGCAAAGGGGTGACACCAAGTCAGAAGAGAGGGACACCAGGGCATGAAGAGGGGACACCAGGACCTGAAATGGGGACACCAAGACCCAGAGCGGCACCTCGGGGTCGGAAAAGGGGAACGCCACGATGCAAAAGGGGGATGCCAGGACATGAAGAGGGGATGGTGGGGTTGGAAGAAGAGATGCCAAGAGATGATGAAGGGACACCCAAAGGTGACACGAAGGATGGCACCGCTCGGGATGGAGCTGTTAACGTGGCAAAGCCCAGAGCTGCCCGCAGGAAGAGGCCGTGCCCAGAGGATGGCAAAGAGGAACCCACAGCTGCCCCAAAGCAGAGGAGAATGGCTCTGTCCCCATCCGAAAACCTTCTGGGTGACTTTGAGGAGGAGAAGAAGCCCGCGGCGGTCGGCAAAGCGCTCCCTGCCAGGTGGGTACCCCAAAAAATGGGTCTGCTTGCTTCTTTTGTCCCCACAAAAAGTTCCAGTGTGGCTGGAATTGCTGGAGCTGTGCCCGGTAATGAGAGCAAACGAACGCGGAGCTGAGCAATGCCTCGTTCCTGAGAAGGAGCCATGGCTGTTCCTGTACACCATGAGCCACTCTTCCCTTGGCTGTCCCCCACTTCTGGAATTTTCCTTCCTTTTGGAAGCTCTCTGTGGGTTTTTCACCCCATTTCCACCCATTTCCTCATGCGTTTCCATCCTTTCTTCATTCCTCAGAGCGCTGCTGGCTTCGGCCACCCTTCAGGAACAAAAGATTTGGGGGATTTATCCCCGTATGCTGCTCCAAAGCAATTCTCCCACCTGTAGTGCTCACAGAGTGGGGACAAGAGCAAATTTTGGGGTGACAAGGGGCCGCTTCTTCCCATTAAAAGTGCCCCACCCGCTTTTTTTAAGGCTCCCCCCCTTGCTGCCCTGATTTGGGTGGGCTCCCACTGTCACGGGGTCCCCAGGACGGGCGGGGGTTTGCGGTGTTCCCGACCCCATCCTGATGGCATCTTGGTTTCCCACAGAGCTCCTCGGCGGCCCCAGGGCAACTTCGTGCGGCTCAACCTGAAGAGCAGATCCCACGTGCGGGGCGCCGCGCTGCGTGGTAGGCAGCTCCGCAAGCAGGTATGGGAGCGGGGCGGCCAGCAGCACCCGAGGGAGGAGGGAGGAAACGGGGTGAAACAGCGTGAAATCGGTCACAGGTGTGGAAGGAGAAGTGGCAGAAGAAGGCAGCGTGGTTCGGAGGCGGCGGGGCCGTGGATCGGAGCTCGGATGTTTGCTTCAAGTGCGGTGCAACTGGGCACTGGGCAGCGGCGTGCCGGGGGCGAGGTGAGTGGTTTGGGGGTCTCAGCAGCACCCGTCTCCTTGTGGCCCTTCTGGGTTCATCTGGGCACCACCACCATCTCCTGCTCCTGCTGGGTCCATATGGGCACCACCATCTCCTTGTGGCCCTTCTGGGTTCATCTGGGCACCACCACCACCTCCTGCTCCTGCTGGGCCCACATGGGCACCACCATCTCCTTGTGGCCCTTCTGGGTTCATCTGGGCACCACCACCATCTCCTGCTCCTGCTGGGTCCATATGGGCACCACCATCTCCTTGTGCTCCTTCTGGGTTCATCTGGGCACCACNGAAGCCCAAGGATGGCCAAGAGGTTCACCGTGAGCCTCTATTGTGTGTTTTGGTGGCCAAGAAGCCCAAGGGTGGCCAAGAGGTTCACCATGAGTCTCTATTGTGCCTTTTGGTGGCCAAGAAGCCCAACGGTGGCCAAGAGGTTCACCATGCGTCTCTATGATGTGTTCTGGTGGCCAAGAAGCCCAAGGATGGCCAAGAGGTTCACCGTGAGCCTCTATTGTGTGTTTTGGTGGCCAAGAAGCCCAAGGGTGGCCAAGAGGTTCACCATGAGTCTCTATTGTGCCTTTTGGTGGCCAAGAAGCCCAACGGTGGCCAAGAGGTTCACCATGCGTCTCTATGATGTGTTCTGGTGGCCAAGAAGCCCAAGGATGGCCAAGAGGTTCACCGTGAGCCTCTATTGTGTGTTTTGGTGGCCAAGAAGCCCAAGGGTGGCCAAGAGGTTCACCATGAGTCTCTATTGTGCCTTTTGGTGGCCAAGAAGCCCAACGGTGGCCAAGAGGTTCACCATGCGTCTCTATGATGTGTTCTGGTGGCCAAGAAGCCCAAGGATGGCCAAGAGGTTCACCGTGAGCCTCTATTGTGTGTTTTGGTGGCCAAGAAGCCCAAGGGTGGCCAAGAGGTTCACCATGAGTCTCTATTGTGCCTTTTGGTGGCCAAGAAGCCCAACGGTGGCCAAGAGGTTCACCATGCGTCTCTATGATGTGTTCTGGTGGCCAAGAAGCCCAAGGATGGCCAAGAGGTTCACCGTGAGCCTCTATTGTGTGTTTTGGTGGCCAAGAAGCCCAAGGGTGGCCAAGAGGTTCACCATGAGTCTCTATTGTGCCTTTTGGTGGCCAAGAAGCCCAACGGTGGCCAAGAGGTTCACCATGCGTCTCTATGATGTGTTCTGGTGGCCAAGAAGCCCAAGGATGGCCAAGAGGTTCACCGTGAGCCTCTATTGTGTGTTTTGGTGGCCAAGAAGCCCAAGGGTGGCCAAGAGGTTCACCATGAGTCTCTATTGTGCCTTTTGGTGGCCAAGAAGCCCAACGGTGGCCAAGAGGTTCACCATGCGTCTCTATGATGTGTTCTGGTGGCCAAGAAGCCCAAGGATGGCCAAGAGGTTCACCGTGAGCCTCTATTGTGTGTTTTGGTGGCCAAGAAGCCCAAGGGTGGCCAAGAGGTTCACCATGAGTCTCTATTGTGCCTTTTGGTGGCCAAGAAGCCCAACGGTGGCCAAGAGGTTCACCATGCGTCTCTATGATGTGTTCTGGTGGCCAAGAAGCCCAAGGATGGCCAAGAGGTTCACCGTGAGCCTCTATTGTGTGTTTTGGTGGCCAAGAAGCCCAAGGGTGGCCAAGAGGTTCACCATGAGTCTCTATTGTGCCTTTTGGTGGCCAAGAAGCCCAACGGTGGCCAAGAGGTTCACCATGCGTCTCTATGATGTGTTCTGGTGGCCAAGAAGCCCAAGGATGGCCAAGAGGTTCACCGTGAGCCTCTATTGTGTGTTTTGGTGGCCAAGAAGCCCAAGGGTGGCCAAGAGGTTCACCATGAGTCTCTATTGTGCCTTTTGGTGGCCAAGAAGCCCAACGGTGGCCAAGAGGTTCACCATGCGTCTCTATGATGTGTTCTGGTGGCCAAGAAGCCCAAGGATGGCCAAGAGGTTCACCGTGAGCCTCTATTGTGTGTTTTGGTGGCCAAGAAGCCCAAGGGTGGCCAAGAGGTTCACCATGAGTCTCTATTGTGCCTTTTGGTGGCCAAGAAGCCCAACGGTGGCCAAGAGGTTCACCATGCGTCTCTATGATGTGTTCTGGTGGCCAAGAAGCCCAAGGATGGCCAAGAGGTTCACCGTGAGCCTCTATTGTGTGTTTTGGTGGCCAAGAAGCCCAAGGGTGGCCAAGAGGTTCACCATGAGTCTCTATTGTGCCTTTTGGTGGCCAAGAAGCCCAACGGTGGCCAAGAGGTTCACCGTGAGTCTCTATGATTTGTTTTAGTGGCCAACAAGGCCAGCAGTGGCCAAGAGGTTCACCGTGAGTCTCTATTTTGTGTTTTGGTGGCCAAGAAGACCAGTGGTGGCCAACAGTGAGCCCTGGTGGCCAAGAAGGCCAATGGTGGCCAAGAGGTTCACCATGAGTCTCTATTGTGTGTTTTGGTGGCCAAGAAGCCCAAGGGTGGCCCTCAGCCTTTCCTCTTTCCCCGGTAGGCTCCAAGAGCGGCCGCCGGCTCCAGCCCGATGCTCTGGCGGCCGCGTACCACGCCGGGCTGTCGGCGGCCGAGCGGCGCCGCGTTCAGTCGGCCTTCATGGGCGGCCGCCTCCGCGTGGTGGTGGCCACCGTGGCCTTTGGGATGGGCTTGGACAAGGCGGACGTGCGAGCCGTGCTGCACTACAACATGCCCAGGAACTTCGAGAGCTACGTGCAGGAGATCGGCCGGGCCGGGAGGGACGGGGAGCCGGCATGGTGTCACCTCTTCCTGGACCCCGAGGTGAGGGTTGGGTGGGGGGTGCTCTAAAATTGGG
>JACDJE010000088.1:2682106-2703839 GCA_016647715.1 Pavo muticus | reverse complement strand
AGCCGCACCTCTCCTCCCGTCAGGATACTCCACATGCCCATAAGGGGCAGTAAACGGAACCAGAACATTAACTCTTTAACTCCTACTGGTTCACATGATGTTCTGATGTGGAATACTGATCACAAAAGAAAAAATCACCAAACCACAACAATTAGCTGGCAAAATCTTGCAAATCAGTGGCTGAGGAGGGGGAAGAGCAGCAAATGCATGCAGGTAATGAATAAGCATCTGTTAGTGCTATTTAAATGCCACAAACACATTCAGAAACAGATTTTTTAATATCCTACTTATATGATCTAATGAGACTACCACTGGATTAGCAAGATAAATATTGGTCTTCTGACTTTGAAGAGACACAGAAGAAGCAGATTTTTTTTTGTTCTCAAGAAACAGAGAAAAGCATGGAATACAGCAACAGTTACAAAGAATTGTCCAGATACCGAAACAGGGCATCCCGGATGATTCAAAGATTTGAAAAAGTTGTAATGAACTTTCTAAATACCAAATAGAAAGGGGGAAAATAAATAGGATATTAATAGATCATGGCAATTAAAGGGATGAATTCATTATGAAATGGAACAGGTAAGATGTTCAGAAATATTTCAGACCCCAAGTATCTGTTTGTTAAAGGACTGCTGTGCCACCCTGTGAGCCGCTGCCAAAATTAAAATTGCAGTATTGTATTATGACCTTTTGCTAGAGAGCTGATTGTACTACATACACAGAAGGAAGGTATCAGTACTGCATTCCATTTCTCTTATTTGCGAGCAGTATCACTTGTAGGAAAAATTTAATTTTCATCTAGAAAGCTTTTAGAGGTTATATAAACTCAAGTTAGTGCCTTTTCAGGAGATTTAATGTTCCTCAAGTGGAATATAATAGAAGCCTATAAGGAGTGAAGATGACATATCAATCTGCCAGGCTGGAAAGAGTAGCAAGATCCATATGAGAAATCAGGTTCAATTCATGAATGCAGCAAACACAGCCTCTGCAGTGTTGCAGGTGAAATACATATACCACAAATACAGAAAACTCAAGAGTACTAAAACTACTTGAATTATTCAGAAAGTACTGATGGTAAAAGGCATAGGTGAACAAGTTTTACTTTCCAGACTCTTATTCAAAAAAAAAGTAAACATTTTTTAATTGATCATCATGTCCACACATACAGAAATGGAGTTAAAAAGTGAAGGTAGTTTGTTTTACAGTGGAATTGTTAAGCACCAGAACAGAAGAACTGAAGACACTAACTTACTTCACATTCACACACAGTGAAGCCACTGTGTGAAGCTAGGACAGATGGCAATGGCTGCCAGTGCCACAAAATGGCTGCTATGCTGGGGCTCTTTGCCCTTGAGAGTTGGTGGTAACCATGTTTCATGTGTCTTAAGTATATTTCATAGTTTTATCACCATAACGTAAGGCCCTAAATAATATAGAAGCTGTCTCAGTTGTGCAAGGTCAATGATACTGATGGGAAAGGAGTAGATGATTGTTATAGGCGTAATCCAAAGGCGACGGGCACAAAGCTTTGTCCTTTAATAGCACATGACTCTGCAGTCCTTCCTGCTTCAATGACTGCACATGAACAGTGAGGAAAGGACATCACGCATCCTTCAGTACAACTGAAAGTAAAAGTCATTAACAGTAGTGTAACACCTATCATCCTTTGCCTGGTGTCCCTTTGATACAAAGGGACAAAGTGAGTTATCTGCCTAAGCCTTGGTGTCTATTTTATTGATATTCTTGTGGCTTTCAAAACACAGAAAGGAAACTGAAGAGAACAGAGATATTTCAACAGGCAGTCCCTGAGTATATTAAGCTAGATCAGGGCTTCCCCAGTGGATGGAAACTAGTCTGTTTGCTGGTAAAGCACAGGGTGTGTTAATAATGCCTCAGTAGAAGAGCATCCCTCAATAGCTGCACTTCTTAGAATAGTATGAATGGAAACTTCTGAGGTAATGGTGACCCAGGAATGATGATACCAAAAGAAAATTGCTTTCCTCTCCCACCATTTCTGCTCCTAGGCTCCTTCAAAGCATTTTAAATTTATGACATCTTATACCCAATGGAGCTGGCAGGTCTACTTCTGAGAAAAGATACAGCCTTACTGGGATCCACTGTGCATTTTAACTGCAATTATTAAGATAGAGGACAAAAAAAAAAAAAAAGTTGTTTAAACTCTTCTGATTTTTAAAGATAAACATGAGAAATAAGAACAACCCTGTTAATACTCTGATTTTTCTCACTGCATTCCAACTCTTTTGTCTCCCATTTAGTACATTTTGTCTCCTTTCACAAAACTAAGCAGCAGTGATAAAGCAAACTGGTAACTTCCTAAAAGTAGATCCAAGGTGCAAAACTGTACAATTGTGAACAAAGTAAAAGAACAAACAACCTGTTCAAGATAGCCTTCCATCAGCCATCAATCAAGATTCTCTTCCCAGTAGAGTCCAGACTAATTAGATTGAAGTCCCAAAACTCCCAGTAAGCAAGTTGAAGATTTGCCCCTCTTTCCTCCTTCCTAAAGGGCACCTAAAAATAGGTACTTTCCAAATAATCATTTATTCTTTTAAAGCAGTACTTCAAATAAGCTGATCTGGTTTGCTGGGTATCACACTCAGCACAGGCATAATTCTGTATGTTATAGCAGTTGTCTTGAGTAACATGTTAGGCTCTTCATTTTTAATTTTGCCACGCCACTACAGAAAGAAATAGAAAATACAAATTATTCCTTCACATGAATGGTGCATCACTGTACTATTAGCGAGTTTGAGAGATAGCAATCTAAGGGAGATTGAATAAGACTACACATTTTGGACTGAGTTCTTAGTGTGGGCTAATGGGTCAGAATGAATTAAACTTATATCTGCCATTCATTAAAATAACTAAGAGAAGTAAATTATTATGAGTTGGTCTCTAAGCCACACTAACCTAAAAGAGCATCTCACTACTCAGAGTCTCATGTCCTCAAATAAAAGATCTATTAAGCTTTCTTTCCAAATGTTTCCAAATAAACAAATGCTTAGTGCTTATGCTAGCTTTTTATTAGGCTACAATTCAGCCTCTAACATAAGTAAGTAGAAAAGTTCTGCAAATTTCAAACTGTACATGTGAAATAAATATTAAATAATGCTTTCCTTCCTTTACACTCTGAGGAACAGAGTTTGTGAATGAAAATCACATTCTGTAAAGCCTTCTATTTAACCACAAGAGGGAGAATTTTGTCTTCAGTTTGGACAAAATTCAGTCTAACTGTGCTCTTGATCTAACTGAAGAAGTCAGTGAGAGTTTTTTTCACTAACGCAGGAATTCCCCCAACAAGTTATTAATACTTAAAACTGCAGAAATTTCTGGAATATCAAGGAGTAATTTCCACAATAAACGCCTTTGCTGTGCAAAATGAGTTACATCACTATATACAGTTCACTGTCCTAAAAGCGTATGTATGAGGTCAACCCAATGTCAATCCTTAGAAGGATTGACATTGACAGACTAAGACATTCTAATTTTCAAAAAGAAAACTACAGATTGTATTTTCAATAACATCTTCTGAAAAAATGTTACTAGTAACCAAAATCCTATATTTTGATATAACTTACATTCACAAAATACATTCCTGCTTTTACAGGCATCAAAACTTTCTAGGTGCCTCTGGACCCAGCTACATGGTCCAGTTAGAGATATGCACCAAATGGCCAGCTGCAATTGTGTCTGTGTGCACTCTTTTAGCCTGCTGCAATGAAATAACTTGGCAACCTTTAACCTACTCTCCTGGTAAGCCAACTTTCATCCCTTTAGCTTATGAACTACAAACGTGTGCACAGAAGACTCAGTTACTGTCATTAATTTTACTGCAGTAGCTTCATATGTTTGGGGGCCCTAACCAGCTGTCACTAAGCACATGAACATGTACACAGGTCTGGCAGCTGTGATCATCAGATACGCACCCAGCAGAGTTCTGAAAACATACACTCTCCTGCCTGCATAATGTGCTGATCCTGAAGAGATGGGCATATTCAGATGACCTCTGGTCCCACCAAGGGCAGCCAGCATGCAGGGCGAAGTGCTATCCTTGTACATTCAGTGTTCAGTCAATAATAACGGGGTTACTTTTGAGGAAAATACTTTGTCTTATTCCCTGGGAAGTTCACCGTCAAACGCAGACTGTGCTGTTAACACTAACAATGAGGTGCCTGCCTTGTTTACAGGTGTAGATGAAGACACATCCCGGATCTTCCTTTAGTTTTTCATTCCGCTAGATCTTTTATCCTATACATTAGTTTTTGAAAATGTGCATCTTGCTTTGGCAATAAAATTCAGTTCTTGGAGAGACAAAAGACAACAGGGTAGTGATAAACATGTCCTGAGTCACTGCAGTAAGCTAAAAGAAAATAGTCACCACCTTTGCTCCCTCAGTAAAGGTTTAAAGAATACAGATAAGTTTGTTTGACTTTCTTTACCTTTTTGTCTGAAAGTTTATTTGACATACAGTTCTGTCTCTTCATTTTCAGTTTGCTCCTTCAGATCTTTCCAAGTATTTCCTAATGGATGAGTTGTTAGCAAGTTTTACTATGACAAGAGCTCACTTGGTACTTCCAAGTGAGGGATTTCTGTTCTCTTTCTCTTGCATTTCCCCAAAACTCCTTTGAGCCATCCATATCAAACAGACTNNNGGTGAATTTAATGGACATACAGAGGGATTCAGTAAATGCCAAATCTCATGCAAGGTACTTCATAAGAGTTTGTAGAGACTACGAAAAGTTTGGTGAGAAATCTACTCTTTCTATGACTGTAAGGTAAGAGATCACATCACATCACTTATGAAATGGTGACATGAGACAGCTTATAATAGTTAATCCTGTACCTGAAAATATGCAGTTGCATCTTTGAGCTTACAATCTGCAACCATTTAACCCACTCCTGAAAACAGGAAGAATCAATAAACATGGAAGTTATTACCTCATAGTTTTTACTAATTTAATTATCAAATAATAGAGACAATCTTTCCAAATTCATTTTCATTATTAATAGAGAAGTCTAATCTAAATGTATACATCTATAGTTTTCATTACATAGTTTCATCAAGTTGTTTTTAAAGATTATTTCATTAAGAAAGAAAAGCTAAACCGCAGTGATAATCCCATATACCAACAGCCCATTTCCAATCATACCTGTGATCATACTTGATATGATTAATGGCAGAATGATGAGTTTGAGCATTCTCATCAGCACCTCCCCAGGAAAGGAAAAGTAGAATTTATCCAGGTTAGACAGCTTGCCATATTCTCGTACCAGCATGCCAACTCCAATACCTAAAAAATACATAAGACATGACAAAATTTAGCAGTAATTTATAAGAGAGACAAGGAAAAAAAGGAAGAAAGGTAAAAGAAAACAAAAAAGGGTAGGAATAGACATATTTTTACAGCTGCGGTGAAACTTCTAAAGCAAACTGGAGACATTTCTTTTGGTCATTCCTTTTCTGTACTATATTTGATTACAGTAACAGTAATCAACACATATAATTGTGAAGTTGGATGACTTCTTAGATGTGTCTTTGGAAAAACCTTGATTGTACTTCTGATTATCAGTTCAGTCCAGCACTGACACTCTACCTTCGCTCTCTAGCTCTCAAAAATCCCTAGCTAGCATTAATTAATAGTACAATTAATATATAAACCTTATTGCACGTTTAAGAAATAAAGTGATAAAATATACTGGATAATCTATGTTGGTGAAAATATACCTACTCAGCAGCAATACTTTCAGTAATTGACCCTCTACATAATCAGAAAAGAGTGTGACTACAATCACTAAATTGATTTAATTATTTCCAGGAAATTAATCAATGAAAATACCGTTAAGCATATTTCACACTCATTCATCTGCATGACCAATTTACAAAATATCAAACTATCAGTAGAATCAGTAGAATCATAGAATCACCAAATAGTTTGAGCTGAACCTTTAAATGTCATCTAATCCAACTCCTCTGCAGTGAACAGGGACATGTACAGATAGATCAGGTTGCTTAGAGCTCTGTTCAGCATGAATTTGAGTGTCTCCAAGGATGAAGCATCCACCACATCTCAGAGCAACCCCTTCCAGTGTCTCATCACTCTTACTGTATTGTTTTTCCTTATATCCAATCTCAACCTCCCCTCACTTAGTTTGAAACCATTTCCCTTGTCTTATCATAATAGACACAGCTAAAGAGTCTGTGCCCTTCCACTCGATACTGAAAGGCCACTATCAAGTCTCCCCAGAGCCTTCTCCAAGCTGACCAGCTCTAGTCCTCTCAGCCTGTCCTCACAGGGGAGATGTTTCATCTCTTGGGTCATTTTTGCGACCCTCCTCTGGACATGCTCCAGCAAGTCCATGTCTCTCCTGTACTGAGGACTCCACATCAGGACACGGTACTTCAGGTGAGGTCTTATCAGCACAGAGTAGAGGGGCAGGATCACCTCTATCGACCTGCTGACTACACTTCTTTTCATGCAGCCCAGGATACAGTTGGTGTTCTGGGCTGCGAGGGCACGTTGCTGGCTCACATGCAGCCTGCCAACCACCAGTACCCTAAAGTCCTTTTTTGCAGGGCTTTGCTCCATCATTTTGTCCCCTATCTTCTACTGATAGAGCGGGTTGTCACAACCCATATGCAAGACTTTGCATTTGGCTTTGTTGAACCTCATGAGGTTCAGCTGGGTGCACTGCTTGAGCCTGTCTAAGTCTCTCTGGATCGCATCTCATCTCTCAGGCATGTCAACTGCACCACACAGCTTGGTGTAATCTGCAGATGAATGTATTTCCAATTTAGAGAGAAAGACGTTATAGGGAACTGTGTCAAAGGCCAGATATATGACATCAGTGACTCTTCCCTTGTACTGACACAGTTAAACCATCATAAAAAAAAACAACAGGTTCAACAGGCAGGACCTGCCATTGGTGCAGCCATGCTGGTTATCCTGCATCACTTCCCTCCTTCCATGTTCCTTAGTATAACTTCCAGGAGGATCTGCTTCATGATCTTCCCCAGCACAGAGGTGAGGCTAAGAGGTCAGTAGTTTCCTTGGCCATCCTTTCTACTCTTCTTAAGAATGGGCATGATATTGCCTTTTTTCCAGTCACAAGGGAGTTCACTTGATTGCTATGAATTTCCAAGTACCATCAAGAGAGTCTTCGAGAATATGTCAGCCTATTTCACTGGGGACATAGACTTAAGAATATTCAGGTTTCTCAGGTGCTGATGATTCAGCCATGATATAAGACACCTTTTTACTTCCTCTCATATTTGAATTAAATGAATTAACAAATAATTCTAGCTGTTGAGACAAATCACAGGTAAGAATTCTATTAAAATAAAATAAGTCATAGGCTTAAAGATGAATTTCTTTGGTTTGACAGGTAAAACCTTTATTTTCCATTTCACCGTTAGCTAAAAAGCGAAAAGCACGTATAGGAAATATTTTCAACAGTGTTCTGGAAGCATTACCACAGTTACCACCATAACCAATTGCAGGCGCATGTTCTGAAGATACTCCTGAATTTATGATTTTGCTTTGCACTTCAATGAATTATATTTCACTTGCTTACTCTTTATCCGTTCTTCTCATTTTCCTTCTCTGGTTTCACAGAAATAAATAATGGTTTACACAAGTGTTTGTTTGCCTTCATCAACTTATATCCTATCTCTACTAAGACTTTTTTTTTTAAAGGAAACAACAGTATCACATATGAACTTTGAAATGCTATAGTCCTGGGTAAACTGAATATTAAGAGATCCAATTTCTAACATGATGATTCAATGAGCAACAAAGCCACTTAGAAGCTTTCACTGCTCACTGAGTGCTGAAAGATTTTATTCATATGAATAACCTCAACTAAGTTATTAACAGTTTCACTGAAGTTGATGTAATTGTTTACCGTCCCTTTTTATTTTAATGACATCAGTGATGTGTATTTTGCAGCGCAAAAGCTCAAGTACTTTCAACCTACCTGCACCAGCCTCATTAACTCATGTAAACTTACAGAGCCCCAGTAACACTGCTAGTGCCCAAGCCAAACAAACCTCTTTCCTTGGTTTTATTTTAATGCTACACAAAGCATTTAAATTAGATATTACACAAGAAGTTGGCATAGAGTAAACAGGGTTATAGGATAGGTCTCTCATTTTAAGGGATTGAAATTGTGTAGGCAAACAAAACCAAAAAATCATTTCCCAGAAACAAATTTAGGTGACAGATTTAGTTATTTAGATAACTGGTCTCCATTGTTGGTACTGAAGAAAATAGACAGGGATCCCATATCAAATAATCTATCAGAGAAGAAAGTCATTAACATTTTCACCTGCAAAGTGGGAATTTTTGAAAAATTCCTCCCTAAAGATTGACCATGGGGGCGTTCTGTGCTAGATTTGTTCTGCTATCTGCAAGTTAGTCGACAAAAAACTGTAAACTAGCTACTTTCATAGAATTTGCCTCTGATAGCAGAAAAAAAAGACTATGAACCATCTTTTCTCTGCACTTGCACTTGCAGAAACAAGTTGAAGGAAAATAGAGGAAACTCCTATCAACTCCCTAATGTTAATAAGGAGAAAGAAAACAAAAATGTTAACCTTTCCAGGCAAATATGCTGCTCTAAACAACTATTAAGATTTCTGACATAAGTTTTATCTGTGTCAGAGAACACAGACAACTTAAACTCCTTGCAACATCTTCAATCTTAATAGTCTTGAAGATGTTCGCAATATTACGTAAAGGCCCTTCATCAGATAAGACACAATGATCTCTACTTCTAACCTAGAAGCTAAACTGTGTTCAATGTGTTGAAAATAATTAGTCTGTACCTTGAGATAGGCTCAAGTAAGATCAGTCAGCTTGTAAAATGATCACACATATTGAAGTTGCTAAGGCTTTGATCCTGCAAATACCAATGTAAATAGCTGAACATAAGCATATAAGCATATAAGCATTCTTTGAGTCTTCAGAATATTCAAGTGATTGATAGGCATATGCTTAAATTGCAGCAATACTAGACAACAATATAATTGTTAAAAGTTGTGCAATTCCATTTTATAATAAGGCACAGGGCAATCTACATACAAGATACAGTTTTAAAAGGCTGTTGCACAGATGTTACTGCATTTCTGAGGTATGCAAGAGATCTTCCTTTCACATATCTTTAAACAAGATAAACAGTATTTCCATGCCCCATAACAAGATCACAGACATATAACTGTACCAGCCTCATTCTAATACCAGACTCCTCCCCTCCTGCTCTGATCCTGCTTAGGTAATGACGCAAAAGACCCTTCAAGCTATATTCCTCAAAGAGTAACAAAGATGGACATCCACAATGCATTGTTCATGACAGAAACAGGAAAATCTAGCCAAAAGGAGTCAGAACTATGCCCTCAACAGAAGCTGTCTGAAGAGAGGAATGTCACCAGCCCTGGGCAGATATATACACTGAAAGTGTCCTAGCAATAACTCAGATGACTAAGGTGTGTGTGTCTTCGGGGAAGATCCTGCATGTTTCTGAGCAGGATCAAAGGAAGGGAACTATCTGTGACCCACTGCACTTGGAAAGAAAATTTAAAGAGGCAGCATGAACTGTTCCTTTCTTTCAGCCAGGAGTGCTACTCTGAGCAAGTATGACCAGATCATTTTCTAACCATGATACTTTCCTTCCAAGCAGCAACAATTATGTTTCACCAGCTGGAAAGTTTGATCATTTATCAGGATTACTAGAAGACAGAAAGTTTCACCCTCATTTTCATTCTTCAGAGTCCGCTTTTCCACTTCTTTGGATTTCACTATAAAACCATTACCATTTCAAGTCCTCTCAAAATTGTAGCAGGATTTTTTGAAGCTTTCTTGCTTATATTTGTATCTGTATTTGTATATTTTTGGACAGGGTATTATTTACCTAGTGGCAGTAACGTAGAACAGACTTCCTAAAAAAAAAAAATTACAAATTGCATTATTGCTCTCACTTCATTGTTAATGCTGTTTTTTATCAGATGCCGCAATCATATTCATACTAACTTGTATAGGACAACAAAGTACAGTAAAATGCAGCTAACCCTTTAAGTGGAACTAGCATCTGCCATCTGTTATTCCTATTTAGTATGAGAATAAAGGAAGAGACTTTTTTTGGTAGCAGTAACAAGAGATGGTTAGTAAGCAGAATAGATTTGTTTACATTCTGGAATTGGATGAGTATGGAACTTTCTCATCTTCATCTCAATAACCAAGTCACTGGAATTTTCTTCCTAGGAATTATAACACACACACAAAAAAGTTTGAGCTAGTAGAAATGTATTTCAGTTACAGCAGCCCTGAGCAAGTGAAGATGAAAGTCTTGTAGAATGTCAAATTCCACCATTTGTGAAGATAATTCTTATATGTGTAATCAGTTCTAACAACCACAAAACACCTTGCAGCAGGCAACATCTCTACTATTTATTATGATTTTTCCTTTCTTTCTGTTTTTCTCTTTTACATTTACGGAATAATTTACTTCTTCATTTCTAAAGCATAGTACATCATTTTCCTGTTGTGTTACTTAATGTCCTGTTTTCAGCTGCGATAGAGTCAATTCCCTTCCTAGTAGCTGGTATGGTGCTGCATTTTGGACATAGCATGAGAACAATACATGACACTTCTTGGATTTACATTCTCTAACAGGTCAAACAACTTATGACTTAGAAAGAAGTAACTGATGCTCATACAAAGACATGTAGTGATCAACAGGATTCCCTAAAATTCCCTAAAATGTTATTTGTATTCATGAATGACAACTGTGACATAGGGTTGCATTATGTTAATTGGAGTTATCACTCCACCAGCATGGACTGTCTCCATAGAAAATGCAAACAATCTTCACTACTAGGTTTATTATGGGAAGGCTCCTTAGGAATGAACCATAAGATAAGAAAAACAAATCCAATATGTATTAATGGAGAACAACCATTCATTTTGTAAATGATCTACTCTGAATAACACCATGTTCCTCAAAAAAAAAAAATTCTCCTTGCTCTTTCACACCAGACCCTGATCACTTCTTCCTTATTGCTCCCCTCTAGAGAAGAAAAGGCCACTATCAGGCCTCCCTGAAGCCTTCTCTTTTCCAGGCTGAACTGTTCCAACTCTCTCAGCCTGTTCTTGTACAAGAGGTGTTCCATCCCTTAGATCATTTTTGTGGCCCTTCTCTGGACACACTACAACAGGGCCATATCTCTCCTTTACTGAGTCCACATCTGGATGCAGAGAGGAGGATGTTATGGGGGACCATGCCAAAAGCCTTACTTGAAATCCAAACAGATTATATCAGTGGCTCTCCTGCTGTCATTTGATACAGTTAAACCACCATAAAAGACCACTAGGTTGGTCAGGCAGGACTTGTCCTTGGTGAAGCCATGCTGGTCGTTTCATACCAGTCAAGGACATGGTTCTACTCTTTCCTGTTTCGATGTAATTTTGGCATGTAGGAACTCATTTTAGTGGATAGAGTTGGTGATTCTGCCTAGTACTGATAAGATAGTGGGAGAATTATGGGTATTTAACTCTGATGATGGCACTGAAAGACAAAAAAAAAATATGCAGACAAGTGTAATGGATCGATTCTGATATTATTTAATTGTTCTGTAGCAACATGGATTATGTTATCAACAAAATGGTTAAGCTTTTCATATTTTCACGTTTTGCTGTTCAAAGGACAAATTAAAATACAATTACTTATATCACATTGGTGGGTCTTAATTGGGTTATCTTTATAGCCGATGACTCATAGGACAGGCTTGCAAAGAAAGTTCACTGATTTGATTTAAAACACAGTACAAAACATTAAATATAAATACATGAACTTGTAGCCCATGTAGGCAATATATGTGCAGTCTGTGATGCAGTCTGAGTCCTTCACAAATACTTTATAACATGCATTTTGTTTCTGCTCTCTAGAGTTTCCATAATATTACCAGCTATCTCTTACCTATAACAGAGTACACAGTGCCAACTTCATAACTTCAAAATGGAGGGTGGAGAATATTACCATAAACCTATTAATTCAGCTCTCTTTTGATTACTTTTAACTTTTTGTAATGTTATGCATTTTGCTGTTTCACATTTTACTTTACAACTAACACTCTAATAAACATTAGTTTATTAAACATAGTGATGTTGACTGACAAAAAAATATTCTTAGAAAAGTACAGGCAACTACTAAGGTATAATTTAGAGTTGCTGAGGCTTAATTGTATGGCAACAAATCTTAACTCTCCAAATGTTGCTGTTGCCAAGGCTACCAGCTTAACTACAAATATATGTAAAGAAAAGTCCTCTCAGAAAACCTTCTAGAAGAATACGGTTCCAAAATGAGACCTTGATCTACTGAAAATTATCTAGTAGGAAAGTATTGGGGGAAGGTATGCTCATTCCTCAGCTGTGGTGAGATTCCGCTGAGTCTTCTTGCTGATTAACCTGCTATGGGTGCAGCAGCTGTAAATTCCTTCAGGCAAATGACACAATGTCATCTGACTGCAGAGTGAGGAAAGTTCAGGTGGACAGTAAATCTCTATGATGGACTTCTAGGAATGAAGTAGATGAAGTACTTGCCAGAGGGGAATAACCAGCCTCTCTACTATGGCATATCCCCCCCACTATTCACAACAGGTAGGAAGGTCTCTGCAAATAGCAAAGTTATGAAACTTCCATTTTCTTTTCCACAGGAACCTGAGGTCAGGCCAATGATTACATTGACAAGCCCCTCCACACTGCAGACCTACAAAAGAGCCACCACACCACTAGTCAAACCAAAGATGTTTATTTTGAGGCTATTTCATTCAACCAGGAAAAGGAAAATAAAATCACAGAAGACTGGCTATTAAGTGACTACAGTTATACAGAATCAGTGTTCCCACAGGACTGCAAAATACAAACTGCAAAGCACTGTGATAACCAGAAAGTCTCCTTTTACCTCAGTATAGTTTCTAACGCAGTTGTGAACATAATCTTCACTTACAGAGGGAAGATTAAAGCAAAATAGTTGTTGAGTAACTCAGCCTTCCCCTGGTATGCTGTCTCAGACTTTCCTTTTCTGGTTGATGTACCTGCAGAAGTCTTTCATGTTCTTCTTCACTCCTCCAGACAAGTCCATTTTCAGTTGGGCTTTCCCAAAACCAGCCCTACAGAGACTAGAAACATCCCTGTAGTCCTCCAGGGTATCTGTCTGTGCTTCCATGGCCCATGCATTTTCTTCTTGCTCTCCAGTTTGACCAGTTCAGCCACGCTGGTCTCTTGTCTGCCTTTCCTGACCTCCTACATCTGTGATGAAGAGCTTTTATGCACTACAGAAAGTCTCCTTAAAGATCTGCCAGCTCTGCTCTGCTCCCCTGTCTTTGAGGACAGTTTTCCATGAGGCTTTGTCGACTAACTCCCTGAAGGGATGAAAGTTGGCTTTCTCAAAATCTTAAAATCAGCATCCTGATTTTACTCTTCGCCTGTCCCGTTTCCCTCAAGAGCGTAAACTCCATCATTGCACGATCACTACAACCTTGGCAATCTTCACTCTTGACGTGACCAAGCAGTTCACTTGAGTTCGTGAGCAGCAGGTCCATTTATGCATCCCGCTGGTGGGGCTGTCTATTGCTTGGCTCATTAAGTTATCCTCAATGCATTCTAGGATCCTCCTAGATTGCCTATAGCTCACTATGGTACTTTTCCAGCAGACGTCAGGGTGTTTGAAAGTCCCCCAGAAGGATGAGAGCCTGCAAACTCAATACCTCCTGTAGCTGGAGGAAGAAGGCTTCATCAGCAGGCTCCACTTGATCAGGTGGCCTGTAGTCTCCACCAACCACAACCTATTGTTGCCTTAGTTTTTAACTCTCACTCATAAGCTTTCAACTTTCTTGTGGCCACTCTTGAGGGACAGCTCTTCAAATTCTATTTCTTTCTTGATGTAGAGGGTAGCAGCTACTCCTCCTTCCTCACCTGTCCCTTCAGAACAGCTTGTAGCTATCAACAGCAACACTCCAATTATGGGAATCATCCCACCAGGTTTCAGCGACAGCAACATTAGAGTTTTCAATTAGCACGATGGCTTCCAGCTCCTCCCATTTGTTTCCCAAGCTGCGTGCATTATCCTAGAAGCACTTCAGCTGGGCAGCCCACCTTGTCACCTTCCTGGAGGATAACTCTTTATTTCCTTTGAAGCATTTCCCTTTAGTTCCCCTATTGCCTTCTGTTGTCTTAGTGGTCCCTGGCTCCTTGTCTTGATTAGTCCTTAATTCTCTTGAGATAATGAGGCTGTAATAGAAATACAATTTAGCTCTTTCATAACTTTTCAACCAACTTGGTGACTCACTAAATATGTGAGGTCAATTACAGTATTTACTATCTTAACATAATAAACTCCTCATTCTTTCTTGTAAAAACTAAGTGATCTTCTTTACTCTTTCCATATTTGTTAACAATGCTGAAGATACTTCAGCACTTTCACACACCCTGTATACCCCAAAAGTTACTAGTTCAATAGAGCAAATCAGAAAAATTAAATCTTCATTTAAGACCACTAAAACACCAAGAAATGAAATGGCTTGCCAGATTCTGCCTCCTGCTACAGCTTCTGTTTTAAACTGTGATTAAAGTACAGTAAATAGGACTGACTGTTCTATTTATTCTCTTACTGGAAAGGCGGTGGAATGATTTTGACTGTCATAAATCAACATAAATAGCTAGAAAGGCAATTCAGTGGTACTAAAGAGAGAAAGGTAGCGACGCTCAGAAATATCATTATTCAGAAACTCATGAAGACATTGAAATATTGAGATATCAGAGATACGACCTAGAAAGTTAGTTCATATTATGCAGGGCCAGGTTGGTTGTTATTCCAAAAGCATTAAAGAAATGAGAAACAGCTACTGCGAAATATATTGTGAAAATAATCAGGTTTGGATTATTTAAAATCCATGGAAATTGTCATCATGTGTCACATTTAATCTTCTGACATGCTATCAGGTTCTCGTGGAATGAACAATACTTGAAACAAGAGTTAGACAGTAAAATAGCAGAAAAAAAGCAGGCATTCTGTAAAATTTGTCTTCTGTAAAAGAAACAGATTTGCAATAGTACACAATATTGTTTGTGAGTAACCTCAACTGTTACTGCCTGTTTACGAGATATATTTTGAAACACTGTTTTTAAATTTTTTAAAGATAGAACACAAAAAAAAAACTCCTGTAAATTAAATGGTAGTTTTTTCCCATAAACAGTATTGGGAAATCAGAAACAAGAAATCATTTGTAGATATTAGTAATGGTGTTGTTTCCTCAAATGGAAAAGCATATTTCACTTACTTTATTAGCTTAATCAACTTTGGAGCTTTGTAGACTGCAAACTGACCGGAAGTTCACTCCTTCCAAAGTTTCCTTTGTTTAAAGGTTCAGCTTTTAAAGACAGCTTCACTTCACAAATGTAAAATATAGGCTTTACATTGAAATGACACAAAAAACATAGACAATAGGAAAACGCTCTACATGCTAAAAGAAGGAGTAAAAGCTGTATTTGTTTTTCTTAGAGGTAGGTGAGGAGTTGTTAGTTATTAGGTTACAAAAGAGACACAATGTAGTTATTTTCACTTTCATTTGCTAGCTGATTTTCTGATCTCAGAGTGGTTTTGCTCTTCAGTAGTCTGCAAAACTGTCAGATGAAACTATTGACCATTTTGCATTTTACTTTTTGCTTTAAAAAATAAATTCAGATATTCTTGCAGAATGTGGCTTCTCACATTTCTGAACCAAACTGCATACAGTGTAATAGAAAAGAAGCAGCAGATAAGCATTACAATTGCCAAAGAGGAATAAAACGTTACAAGTGTCATCTGTGCTTCTCTAAATCACAGCAAGAAGAAAACAGTCTCCTGTTGACACTGTTTAAGACACTGTTTAAGACCTTAAGACCAGGATGCCTGGTCTTCATGTGTTATAAATTTCAAATTAATAAAATGTTACGCCTCAGAACATAAGAAAGAAATCAGATGTCTGCTGTACACCTACACTTGTCAGAAACCAACAGGATAGTAATTCCTTCGGTTTAGTATATTCCCTTAATTTATACTTCTCTGTTATGGACAAAAGAGTTCTGTCTTTGCTAGAGCAACTCGAGTTAGTTAATCTCCTTCATTGTTTTTAACACTTACACGGTAAGTGTAAGCAGAGAGAAACAGTACAGTAGAAAACCCAATCTAACCCAGCAGGCTTTGGGTAAAGGTATGAGGGGATGGAAATGAAATGCATGAAACATTACTCTATTTTCAGAATGAGGCTATAATTTTTAAATTACACCTGTGTTAGAAACAGAACGAGCTTACTGAGAGAAACTAAAAGATTCTGTAGGTTGATGAGGTTCAGAGCTTCCGGGATACATTTGTACATGAGAGTTCTTACTCTGAGGAATAGAGCATGGTCTCTGCATTTAGAGAGGTATTCCATGTGCAAGAGGTCATCAATAGAGCAATATGTTACTAATTACTCTGTTCTTGTCGTCACTCTAGTGGGCCTCCAGTAATGCTAGTATGTGCAGACGCAGATGACTTTTAAATGAACTAGTGTTTTTAAAAGCAATTGCTACATTCCTTTGCATCTGATAACACAGGAAGCCTACCCCTTCTAGCTACAGTTAGCAGGTGTAAAAACACCAGTGTTGTTTATTTGTTTTTAACAGAGACATTTTAATGAAAAAAATACTACTACAGGGAGATGCTACAACTCAGTACTACAGGATAATATAATCATTTTAATTAAAATGAGAAAAATTTTGGCATATGGGCTGTTAGGGTGATATAAAGATGTTAAGAGGTGGAGGCTGTACCATCAAGTGCTGAAAAAAGGCATAGTGACACCACTCAAATTTTCTGCATTGCTTATGTTACAAATCAGAACTATGTGTATTTCAATCACTCTCTTAAATGCAGGCAGAAATGGAGGTGTGATGCTAGTCACAATCTTCCAAGATGGAAACTACACAAAGAAGGAGCCTGAGCTGCAGAGACTGACTAAGCTTCCCTGCTTTTTCAGAGATGAAAACGCAGATATTCGGGCATGCTAGTGATGCTCACCGACCTCCTCCCTCTTTCAATCACTTCAGCTCTGCCTAACGCCACCGCATCCTTTTGTACTAATTTCTGCAGCTCTGCATTTCACCCGTTCTGCTGACGTCCCTTTCCCAAGAGCAGCGCTACCTTGGACAGCTCCCGGCTCTCCTGCCTCCACTCCTCCTAACCGTGCCATCCAGTTACCTCCACATGGCAGTGGCATGTTGCTGCAACTCAGTGCTTAGTTCTACAGTACTCAACATTCATACTTCAATTTTCTCTGGAAGGGGGGGTGGGGGGGGAAAAACACTGTTCTGATGAAAAATTAAATTGTTCAGGAATATATGCTACCAGGCTATGACCCACAGACTAATGAATCAATATTTACGCATCAGACTTTTTTTTTTTTAACCTTTATGACTGGTTTGGTGGTTTCAGCAGTGACCTTTTAGAAACAAAGTGAAAATAAAAAATAGATGAGAATCTTACGAAGTGTGACTCAAACTATGTCTTTTCAATCATCCCTTGGCAACCTGTTTCAGGGTGAGTAAACTTCAGGGACATTTATGTTTTTCCCTGATTTGATTGTATAAACTGGAAGCAATATAACTTTCTTTATTAAAGGAAGCCTTGAAGCAATCTGACTGTAATTGCTTTCACGAGCTCAACTGCCTTGGATTCAGTAAGGCTAATAGAACAAAAAGACATTAAGACATCTCTCCTTTCCAGTTAGCTACATGAGGCTGCTACTCTGCTGCACCTCTCTTTCTGACACCTAGACAAGGTCAGTGAGACAGAAAAGGTGCAGGTGAGCCCAACCTTCATCCCTGAGTCACCAGTCAACAAAGAGGATCCAGTGTGTACCTCAACTGTGTACTAAGAACAAATGAACACCTGAGATCCAGTACTCTGGCAGATCTCTCGCTGAAATTATACAAATCCCTGAATTATAGTAGTCTCAGAATTAGCCATGAATCTGAAATTCAGTCAATTTCAAACTCCAAACATGACTTCAGAGGCCCTCATCAATTAGTTTGGTGGTCTGAAACACGATTTCTACTAAAGTAAGAGAAATATGCAATCAAGTCTCAAGCGGAGTAATATATTTAGGTGCTTTCACCAAAAAGATGTGACATTGCTAAGATACTTTCTGTACAGTCTTCAAATCATTTCACCCTGCAGACAGCTTTGTAAAATGAAGTCCAGCGTTTTCAAAAATGCAAATAGCAGGCATACAGTCAAATGTTTCAAATGTAATTACAACATAACTATTCCTAAAGGAAGAGCTGTTTGGAATTAGGAGAGGTCTCTGCCTCTTCAGAGATGAGATCAAAAAGTAACCAGGAAAATTTTTCAGCATAGGAAGGCTACTAGCAAAGACAGACATACCTTGCTAGGATGCTGAGCATGATGTCATCAAAGTGCTGGACTATCAGACACTTTGCAGTATAGTTGGACAGCTTTTGCATTACACTTACACAATACGGTATGTCTGGTATCTCTAGTCCTCACTGATGCATACTTTTTTGAAAAGCCTGAACATATTTTCTGCTTCCAAAATGATAAGTTATACTTTTCTGCCTATGAATGTAGTTGCTCCAAATTACACTGATCAATAAATCTCAAAATAATTTCCCAGTGCATATTAAAAAAGCACAAGTATGTAATTAGAAAGTGTTTGTGGACTCTGAGTATATTATAAACCCTGAAGCTGTAAAATGTAATGCAACTAAGCCATCCTTATAAGGATTTAATTTATTTCACATTCTAGAAATACTGAAAATACAGCAGACACACAGCTCATTGCAAAATGTAATTTGGTCCAGAAGACAAAGAATCTTTACAGAAACTTACTCTGCCACATTATAAAGCTCCCCTGAGTTCTGAACTATAATTATGGTGTAGCAGGTGAAACGTTCAAAGACACAGTATGAATTTGGATGCCCATCACAATTTCAAGACAACTGCCCATTGGGTATTAGTGGGATTAGAAGAAAACTGTCGCCAGAGCTCCCACATTGCTGGGCTCTGTGGTATTCAGCTCGGTACTCTATCCACACCTAATGAAGATGGTGAGAGGCAAATACTTTTTGTCTACTTTTATAACTAAGAAGTAAGCATGTAAGCTCACAAAAGAGTACCTGGCAGGAGCATATGAAAAGGTGACTGCACACAAAAACACACACACAGACATCTTCAGTTGTTACAGACAGATTTCCAATGTAGTCTCTTTGTGCTAGGTATATGGAACTTACAGATATCCTTCCACGCACTAAAGAGGCGAAAATAAATGGAGGTCTTTTGAATACTGAATGTGTGGAGGAAAACACATGTATACATGTACATACAGCTCTGATCATAGCTTATAAATGGCTGAGTGGAATTCCTAAACAATAATTCTCTCCTGAACAAACACACCCAGAAATTGATACATTCCAGACAGAATCCTAATCAGCAGAAACATCAACTGAAAGAGAAGCATCCAAAGCCATCAAGTGCCATTAATGAAGCATCTAAAGCAGCCCTTCCCTACAGAAGCAGTTATGTAAAGGAAGGTCTCCTTGCTTAGCATAAAAATAATCACCAGAAAGTAACAAAGAAGGTGTGTGGCTTAAACCCTAAGGAAAAGTCTCTCTGGCCTAGTCATTTTGTCAGATTCTCTGGGCCCTTTTGCCCGTCTATTCATCAGAAAGCTTTCAACTTACCCCCTTCAGAAACTTGCCAGCAAGCTGAGGAGTAATTCTATCTTTAAAAGGACATCCCAGAGAACCTCACTACGAGTTGTGTGCCACTGCCAAACTTTTCTGGCCCCTCAGACCACCTTGCAGCTGTTACAATGCTTTCCTGCAGCAGCCTCAATTGCAGTGAGACTCCCGCCTGTATCAAACTGAAGGCACTGTCAGCCCAGCTATACCCCATGAGTCCAACTGGCTCTTCGTGGGCAGTCCCCATTCATAGGCCTTCAGCTTTCTTTGACAGGCCACTCACAATCGTGCTCAGAAGGCCAGTGTGCCTTCTGTCACTATCTACTCAAAGGCAGCCCAAGGCTCAGCCCATCATAGGCCTGCTGAGGAGACCCACAGCAGCCCAGCACAAACAGTTCCAATTTTTTCAGAGGTGTAGCGCTCTTGTGGGTTTTCCTTATACAATTTTACCCTGCTAGTCACCACTTTGTGACGAGCACTGTCTATGACAGATGGAGGCACGGGGACCAGGCCCAGCCTGCCGCCGCGGCGCCCTGTCGCTGCAGACCTATTCTCCGTAGTCACGGCTACACTGCGCCCCGGCCGCACCGCACCTCAGCCTGCCTGGCACCTCGTCGCCAAGGGAAGGCGGTCGACTCTACGCCTGCTATTACAACTGTTAGCGCCGGCCGCGGCGAGAGCCGGGGGGGCGCTGCCCCACGCCGCGCACTGTCCAGCCCCTCGGCCGCGGAGTGCTCCTCGCTAGCACTGCTCGAGCTCCGGCCTGGCTCGTTCCAGGCAGGGCCGGGCGGGGGGCGAGGGCACCGCGCTCCCCCTCTCCCTGCTTCCCTCACTTACCCAGCAGCACAGCGACCACCGTGCTGAGCAGGAGCCAGTTCTTCCTCAGGAAGCCCGGGCAGCTGCATCCCTTCCTGCCTGCCTTCACCATGGTGGCGGCAGTGATAGGGTCGCCGGGCCTAGGGCGCGCCACGACGCGCCGTTCCAAGCCGAACCGCCCTTCTCCGCGCTTACAACGGGGAGGCGGAGACGGGGCGCTCACCTGGCAACAGTTGAGCCCAGCCCACGGCCCGCCCACGCTGCTGCCTGCCCACTGCCGCTGTGCCTGCCCTGCCGCCCCCCGCCCGCTCGGCTGGGCTGCGGCGTGAGGGGTGTCTCCTCCATGCTTCCCAGGGCGCAGCCCGTTCCTGCTGGCATAGGGCTCGGGGAAGGCAGAGCAGATAGTCGGGCACTCCCGCCTAGCCCACGGGGTCGCTGGTCGCAGCGCTGTCCCTCTCTGACCCCTCAGCGCAGAGCGAAGCCTCCCTCTCAAAGAGAAGGGCAAAGAGGCGGGCGAGACGGGCCCCACGGCAGACGACAGTTTGTTCCGCGGTGAGGAGCGCTGTGCCTGGAACCGTCCCTGCTTGGCGGAGGAGTCCCTGTGTCTCTGTGCAGAAGTGGCCGCGGGTGTTGCGCTATGGCTGTTGAAAAGCCGGCATCGCTGTCACTGAGGATAGCTTCTAGTTAAATAGCCAGGTGAAATGTTCTGCCACGTACTCCTGGTGAGAAAATCGAGGCTGCAGAGTACAGAAATGGTTCACAGGATTTATCACTGAGCTTTGTACAGGAAGCATTCATTTCTAGGCGATGGTCTCCTGCAGCTCATAAGCATGACTGGTCTGTACTGTACTGGGACTCAGTTCCTTATGGGATTTATAGTAGGGTCTTCAATATCTGTTCATAAAAGTGAGTATTCTGATTTTCAAACATGGAGATTAATCAGTAAATTAAATGGGAAAGAAAAAAAAAATGACATGAGTACCAACAGGTAGAAGGAGAGTGCAGAATGCAAGTTTAATTTATATCATTACATTGACACTACTGACATTAGCCTTATTTTTCTAATGTCTTGAGCACCTGCAGTAATTTGTCTGCTTCTGTCACCATCAGGCAAATGTAAT
>JACDJE010000088.1:2623056-2682091 GCA_016647715.1 Pavo muticus | reverse complement strand
AGAAAAGAAGTATCATTTTAGTTTAATTAAAATAAAATTAAAAAAAAAAAAAGACTACTTGAAAGGAAAGCTGGCATACTGCCATGTTAAAAAGACAAAGAAAAAGCTAAACAAAAATAACTAATGCAAGGAAACAGCAAGGAACAGCATGCTTACATCCAGAGTCTGGTAAAGAAATGTAGCAAAATACTATGGCATGGAAAAAGTGTAAAAAGAAAATGGGCGCGTTTCAGGGGTTTCAGGATGGTAAGGAACAGGCCTATGAGAACAGCTTCTTTTTTGACATGACTTTGAAGAAAAGGAAATTATAACTTGTAGAAACCTAAAGAAACATTTTTAAAAGCCTTAGGCAGGTGAAATAGAGCTGTTTTAAACATTCTCATGAGCAAGCTGTTTTTAATTTGATCTTCCTATTACAAAATGACAGATGTTGGCTTTGGTCCTGGATATAGAGTCAAGCTGGCAGTTTCGGTATGGGGAGCTAAAAAAAAACTGTAATAAAAATGTCCCAGTAAAATGCAAAAGAACTGAAGCTCATGGATCATTCTTGAAACATTGAAGTTAATTTAAAAAAAAAAAAAAAAAGGAACACTGCTATAGAAGAAGACCAAAAGAACTAATATTTTGGGAGACTAGCTGTCTGTGAAGCTACCAAACACATAGAATCATAGAATCACAAGATTGGAAACAACCTGCAAGATCATCTAGTCCAACCATCCTCCCATTACCATTGCTACCACAAGCTACTAAACCGTATCTCGTAGCTCTCATCCAGACGCCTCTTGAACTCTGCCAGGGATGGCGACTCCACCACCTCCCTGGGCAGGCCATTCCAGTGCCTGACCACTCTCTGAGAAAAAGTTTTTCCTTATGTCTAACCTAAACCTCCTCTGGTACAACCTGCGGCCATTTCCTTGGGTCCTGTTTGTTGCCTGGGAGAAGAGACCAAACCTCTCATCACAACTTCCCTTCAGGAAGTTGTACAGTGCAATGAGGTCTCCCCTGAGCCTCCTCTTCTCCAAACTAAACAATCCCAGCTCCCTCAGTCGCTTCTCATAAGACTTGTGCTCCAGAACACCAGTTTCGTTGCCGTTCTCTGGACATGCTCCAGGGCCTCAATGTCTTTCTTGTAGTGAGGGGCCCAAAACTGGACACAATACTCGAGGAGAGGCCTCACCAGTGCTGAGTACAGGGGGATGATTACCTCCCTGCTCCTGCTGGCCACACTATTTCTAATGCAGGCCAGGATACTGTTGGCCCTCTTGGCCACCTGGGTACACTGTCGGCTCATGTTCAGCCGAGCATCAACCAACACCCCAAGGTCTCTTTCCTCATCTCAATCATCCAGCCACTCATCCCCAAGCCTATAGCGCTGCATGGGGTTATTATGGCCAAAGTGCAGGACCTGGCGCTTGGCCTTGTTGAACCTCATCCCATTCACCTCAGCCCAGCGATCCAGCTTATCTAGATTCCTCTGCAGGGCCTCCCTACCCTCAGGCAGATCAACACTTCCTCACAGGTTGGTGTCATCTGCAAACTTACTGAGGGTACACTCAATCCCCTCAATAAAGATATTAAACAAGATGCGCCCCAGTACCGACCCCTGGGGGACACCACTTGAAACAGGTCTCCAGCTGGATTTAACTCCATTAACTACTACCCGTTGGGCACAGTCCTCTAGCCAGTTCCTTACCCAAAGAAGGGTATACCTGTCCAGGCCACGGGCAGCCAGTTTCCCCAGAAGAATACTGTGAGAGACTGTGTCAAAGGCTTTGCCGAAGTCTAGGTAGACTACATCAACAGCCTTTCCCTCATCTACCAGTCTGGTCACCCAGTCGTAGAAGGAGATGAGGTTGGTCAAGCACAACCTCCTTTCCTGAACCTGTGCTGGCTGGGCCTGATCCCCTAGACACCACGCACATGCCGTGTGATCTCACCCAAGGTGATTTGCTCCATAACTTTCCCTGGTACCGAGGTCAGGCTGACAGGCCTGTAGTTCCCCAGATCCTCCTTATGGCCCTTCTTGTAGATGGGAGTCACATCAGCAAGCCTCCAATCCTCTGGGACCTCTCCAGATAACCGTGAGTGCTGGCAGATGGTGGAGAGCGGCTCGGCAGTCACCCCTGCCAGCTCCCTCAGCACCCTAGGATGAAGCCTGTCCGGTCCCATGGACTCGTGATAGTCCAGATGGAGGAGGAGCTCTCTAACTGTCTCCACCTGAACCACCAGGGGTGTATTCTGCGTAGCATCCCAGACTTCCAGATCAGGGCGTAACTTGTCCTGAGGATAACTGATCTGGCTATTAAAGGCAGATGTAAAGAAGGCGTTGAGGACCTCAGCCTTCTCCTTATCCTCAGTGGTCACATTCCCTGCTGCATCAAGTAAAGGATGAAAATTCTCCTTGGTTCTTCTTTTACCGTTGATATATTTATAAAAAGGATTTCTTATTCTCTTTTACTGCAGTGGCCAATCTGAATTCAAGTTGGGCTTTTGCCTTCCTAACTTCCTCCCTGCATACCTTAGCAAGTTCCTTGTAATCTCCCCAAGAAGCCTGTCCCTTCTTCCAAAGGACATAAACCCTCTTTTTCTTCCAGAGTCTCAACAGTAGTTCCTGGCTCATCCGTACCGGTCTTCTTCCCCACTTGCTGAGCAAACAAAAATACAAATTTAATGTGAACAGTTTCTGGCATGCGATATCAAGGCATACTGCATTAACTATGAAGTGGCATGTATGTATGAAAAGATGCCAATGCGCTTTAAGTGTATAAGTGATAGGAATATACTATTTAGCCACATTGCTATTAGGAAGTTCTCAGAATATATTATGGGTAAATTTGTATGAATGACAATATGGTTTGGAGTTTTGTGTTCTAAATCTGTGTTTAATGCTAATGAAAGGCACACATGGATTAATCATGAAAATCAGGGCCTTTGCATGGGGAAAAGTGAAATGCATTTACATGCCTGATTCTTTTCTTGAAGGCTAACTCCATTACTTTGTTGTGGATCTGAGCTTACACAGAAATGCATAAATAGCTATTACTTTGATAAGTTTTTACCACTTGTTGGCCTGAAATATATTTAGCTCTGGGTCTCAACATTCATTTACAATATGTAGAAATGTCTTAACAGCATTTTAAGTGAGTTACTTAGGAACATAAGTAATTTCACAGCTAGAAATATTTTCTAACTGTGAAATGCCCTTTTGAGGCATCTGAATGTTCCAGCACTGGGAGAAGCAGCGAGGTCCTACAGAAGCATATACAGCACAGTATAGTGCACAGCATAGAAAGTGAAAGAGTTCTTCTTCATACTTCTTAGGAACTATAGATATTAAATTGCATCACAGGGAAATGCTGAATTTAAGGAGGCTTTTTTATTGTTAGCATTGCATCTTTGAAATTACATTGATATAACAGAAACATTTAGCACGGATTTCAAAAAAAAAAAAAAAAGAAAGAAAGAAAGTGGTAATATTCAAGAAAGAAAGTGGTAATATTCTACCTAGAATGCAGGTAGAATAACTGAGGTTTTTTTATTATTTGAAACCAGTCCACAAGATGGGAAGTTTGCAACTATTTTTTCATACCATAAAGCCAGAGATCACATAGGAAATATCAAAACATAAAGTAATTGTTTTTTGTCTAATACATATAATCTTGAATGAGAAAATAATTGAGTAGAAAGGATGGTGTTTGTAAGTACTGTAAACATTCCCAGTTGTCATCCTTGGCACTGTACAATATTACTGCTCTGCTTTCTTTTATTATTAATGCAACTACAACTCTTTTGTCTTTGGAATACAGTAAGCTGAAGACTATAAACTTTATGTAGTTAACTAAGCATAAGCCACCAAATGCAGTGCTTTTATCTCCAAATTCCAGAATTAGGTTATTAGCAAAGTCACCTTAGTTTGGCCCTACTCTTCATCTCTCTTGCCAAATGCGAAGGCTGAAATTAGAGATGGAAATGAAAACAGTGATCCTGGATTGCAGTTCAGGAAGAGCCAAGACTCAAGGAAGTGCACAGAGCTGTTCATTGAATGTTTAAGAATACTCTACTGTTACCAAGCACCCAAAATTGCAGGTTCCTTCTTGACACATGACCTCAAAGCTTACATGCCCCGTCTGCTATATAAAATAGCTGGATCAGCCAAAAAATTTTGGCCATTAAAATAAATAAATAAACGAGACTAACTTTGACATGCTCTGGCTGTCCCCTGGGGCAGAGCCAACAGGGTGCTGCTTTCTATTTATGTTTGGTGGTACAGTTTTCAGGGCAGTTTTCAGGTCTTTGTTCACAGAAAACTTGTTTAATCCAATGCAAGTTAGACTTAAGGTGTTGAAGGAATATAGGTGCATATTCTCCTAGTATATGTAACTAATCTGATCCACTTTTTAAAAAAATTTAAAAACTCACATATTTCTATTCTAGTAGCTGTTTCTGAAACACAGAGAAGTCCTTTTATCTACTTCTAATTCCCAGTAAGAATGTCAGTAGCTGCTTTATCTTCCTTTTGCATAGGTTTTTCTGTTGTTGTACCAGACACACTCTAACCCTTATCAAATTAGTCATTCATCTCTGTATTTTCTATAACTGAGGGCTTGGGGTTTTTTACTTTTTTTTCCCCCATTATTGCTCATTTAGTGTTCAAAACACATTCTGTTTAGGTTAAATGGTATAGATTTGGCCTAAAATAAAATATTCTTAAATAAAACCCTGTGCTAAATCCATGAGATTGTTTAAGTTTATTAGAGACAACAAAGTCACAACTGGGAGAAAGATGACCTCTGAAGCTGGAATTTCTAATTGCCGATGTATAGCCACCTCATAATGAGTATGTTTTCTCTACCAAAACCAAGTTTGATTCTATTAGCTAAATATTATTTTTATCAGCCACTTTACACTGTGACTTTAGAAGAATTCACCCATGCCCAACTAGCATAAATGAGTAATGATAAAAAGCTATTAAAGTCCCTTGATAGTGGTGCACCTGCTTGCTACATTTTTAAATCCTTAAAACCACTATGTTCCAGATCACTTTTATTTTTTTTACTCACATTTTATGTGAATATTACCACAGATTTTGATGAAAACTGGAACAAACTCATGATAATCTTAGGAATTTGTATCAATGAAAAATGCTTTTATTGTTTTCTTTCTCATTTTAAGAAATGCTAGCAATTCATGCAGTACTTGTAAGTTTGCCTGTCTGCACACCTTGTATGTTGTAAAAGGATGGGGTAGTAGAGTGAGAAGGTGGCATAAAAAGTGTTTTGCAGATCAAGATTTTAATGGTAGATAACCTCTTTACAGAGGTTTGAGGAAAAAACCATACTCTGCAAGTGCAGAAGTTTTCCAAAGTCCAGCAGTTCTCACCTGCTATAAAGTATTATGAAATAGCTGTGAAATGAGCATGAACAAGCAGCTGTAGAAATCCATGTGCATGTTTTGTAATTGTTTTTAAAAACAGTCCTTCTTTTTTGTTAATAATTTAAATTGTGAAGTACATGAAAAGAGCTAGACCAACATGACTGCAGTTTTCCTTCGTAAATACATAGAAGTCAAGAATGAGTTTGAACAACATACACTTCCCACTGCACTTTGCATTAGCCTCATATGAGAAGGATCTTTGTTAGTAATAAGAAATGAATTCATTATGCATGCTGATTAAAAACTTCAGTTACAGAATCACAGAATCACAGGAGTTGGAAGGTATCTCAAGAGATCGAGTCCAATCCCCCCTGCCAAAGCAGGTACCCTACAGTAGTTTGCAAAGGTAGGTGTCCACCTGGATCTTGATTATTTCTATACAAGAAGGCTCCACAACCACTTTGTCAACCTGTCCCAGTGCTCTGTCACCCTTGTAAAGAAGTTCTTCTGCATGTTTGTATGGAACTTCCTATGTTTAAGTTTTAGGCCATTATTCCTTGTCCTATCACTGCATACCACCAAGAGTTCTTCCAAAGCATTTAAAAATGCCGGGCAGATAATATTAGTAGGAATGAGATTTGTGCGCAAGAGATCCCTTCATGGGCAAACTTGTTCAGAAACCAATTTTAAAATGTTTATAGAAATTCATGGCTAAGATTAGATCAGATGGAAAAGACAAACCAGCAAATGATCATCTGATTGATCATCTGATTAATAAGTATCTTAAGTGTGGGAGTCAAGGAGACATGGCCAACCTCTTCTCAGCAGTCTGGGGGGACAGGGCAAGGGGAAATGACCATAAACTGGAGCACAGGAAATTCCACACCAATATGTGAGGGAACTTCTTCACAGTGAGGGTGAAAGAGCACTGGAACAGGCTGCTCAGGGAGGTTGTGGATTCTCCTTCTCTGGAGATATTCAAGACCCACCTGGACGCCAATCTGTGCAGTCTGCTGCAGGGGGGGCATGCTTTGCAGGGGGGCTGGACTCAGTGATCTATGGAGGTCTCTTCCAAACCCTACAATTCTGTGATTCTGTGATTCTGTGAAATTAGGTGCAGGCTGACCTTTAGATTTCTGCAATAGATTCCCACTGTCTCAGAAATAAATGTACACTACTCATAGCAAATGACTAACAGGAATTTGAACTGGGCTTTGTACATGTTTCCAAGATCTTTGAGCAGTGGAACTGACATGTTTGCAAACATGACGTGCTATTGGCTCTCCTAAAGGGAAAGAATTATTAAAAGCATTGTTTTTGGGACTCCAGTACCTACAAGGCACCTGCATCTCAGCACAAGAGTTCCTTTACTATAGGACCTGTGTCTGATGTCCAGGACCACATGAAAAGGCAAAACCTTACTGTCCTGGCACTCAACTCTTATATTCTAGAAAAGCTAGGAAGTAAAAGTATGTTAAATACCATTTTGTTAGAGGAGTAATAAATTGTTCCCCAAACAAAGATGAATTACCCTGCTGTGTTGAAGTAACACTGTTTTTATTTCCAGAGTGTGAAAAGTGTGCATTCACTAATATACAGTGACTGTGAACAAAGGTTTAAGTACAGGAAAATATTCTGCTGCTGCTCCAGTGACTCTCCAGAATAACTCATTATATGATATATCATACATGTTTCTACTCCAATACATATGTAATTACAAAATTATTGATTATTGAAGACACTTGCTCTTTACCACTCTTCAGAAATTGCATAAATACAATTTGAGGGCTCTATTCACCCACACACCATTTGAAGACTTACTTTAATAAAGACATAATGAAGCAGAACACTTTTTTGATAGAAGGTAATGATAGCAAATGATAAAACTATTTTAATGCTTAAGTCTCTTGACACACATTGAAATGGCTGAGTGGGTGAAGACTAATTTGGAGAATGTTGAGCAAGTTTGAAGAAATAGGTTAATTTACAGACCAAAAGATCTGGAAGGTGAAGTGGAGAAAGGCATTCAGAATTACTGGCTATGCAGGTCTCCAAAATGAGTTACAGACACAAGATCTGACCTTCTGTTTCTTTCAAGAACTTGGAAATGCTCAGTGCCCTTGAAATCTGTTCCAGACAGAGCTAAACAATCATTGCATTGCCAAGTTGTCACCAGGACTCAGAGTATTAGTGGGCTGTGTCTAAACCTCAGTTTTTTAGTTGCCTGAACACATGAGAATCACAGAATCACATGACTGTAGTAGTAGGAAGGGACCTCTGGAGATCATCTAGTCTAAGCCCCCTGCTAAAGTAGGTTTTCTAGACTAGGTTACACAGGAAAGCATCCAGTCAGGTTTTGATTATCTCCAAAGAAGGACTCTCCACAACCTCTCTGGGCAGATTGTTCCAGCGCTACATCACCCTCAAAGTAATGATTTTTTTTCCTCGTGTTCATATAAAACTTGCTGTGTCCTTGTTTGTGCCCATCACCTCCTGTTCTGTCACAGGACACCACCAAAAAGAGCCTGCCTCCATCCATTTGACACTTATCCAGTAGATATTTACAAGCATTAAGGAAGTTCCCTCTCAGCCTTCTCTTCTCCAGGATAATAGTCCCAGGTCTCCCAGGCTTTTGTCACAGAATCATCACAGAATCATCAGGGAATAGTGTCAGTTGGAAGAGACTTTTAAGATCACCAAGTTCCAACCCCCCTGCTATAGGCAGGGACAACTCCTTCTAGACCAGGTTGCTCAAAGCTCCACCCAGCCTGGCTTTGAATGCTTCCAGGGAGCGGGCATTCACAGCCTCAGTGGGCAACCTGTTTCAGTGTCTCACCACCCTCACAGTACAGAATTCCTTCCTGATATCTAGACTAAATCGACCCTTTTCCAGTTTAAAACCATTTTGCCTTGTCCTGTCACTACATGCCCTTATAAAATGTCCCTCCCCAGCTTTCCTGTAGGCCCCCTTCTGGTACTGTAAGGCCACTAAAAGGTCTCCTCAGAACCTCCTCTCCTTCAGGCTGAAAAGCCCCACCTCTCTCAGCCTGTCCTGGTAGGGCAGGTGCTCCAGCCCTCTGGTCATCTTTGTGGTCCTCCTCTGGACCTGCTCCAACAGCACCATGTCCTTCTTGTGCTAGGGACTCCAGAACTGGACACAGTACTCCAGTACTTGCCTCTCAGTTTTGTAGACCATTCATGGCAGGATATGTAAGGTTTTTTAAGATGACAGCTTTTTCTGTGACCAAAGCTGGTTGTTGGGTATCTTAAAGGAGTGATAATATAATTTTCTGGCAGGGAATTTGATCTGCGATATTGGAGGGAAATATGTAACTTGAATTGTTATTGGGATGGACAAGTAATGACTGATGACAGGGCTGGGGGAATCAGAATTTGAAGGTGGATCCACAATATAAAAAGGTTGCTGAGGTTCTTGAAAGCATCGAGTGGAGGGCAACAAAGCTAGCAAAAGGGCTTGTGGGCATGTTCTGTGAGGAGGGAGGTTGAGGACTGGACAACTCAAAAAAAAGAGGTATTTTTATCCATTTTATCAAAAATTATGGAGCATTTCTTATGGACGATAAACCTGACCCTTATAGCTTTCATTCTGTGTATTCTCCATGCTTTTAAATGTCTTCTGAGAAAGACAGAATTTCTTCAAGAGCTGGGGGATGAAAGCACAGGAGAAACAGGGTGAGCATTGTGTTCAGGAAGGCCTTTGCTGCTGAGCTTTCAGCTTTCTCCTAGTTTTCCTTTTCGTCTACGTAAGTACATACATATATATAGGCCCCACTGAACATCTGGCTCTGCACTCCAACCCAATTTGTGAGGAAACCTCTATGCCAGCACTTTCTCAATTTGTCCTCTTTTCACTTGCTAAAGAGCAGAAAAGAACCTGGGACCGAGTGTCTAGCAGAATATTGTATTTCAAGGTTATAGATTAAACTGTAGGTTTGCTTCAGAATTTTTACAGGGGTGTCTCCAGCTCTCAGACCTTGGTTCTCTGAATCTAATGACTACATAAAGATACAACCATGGCAGTAGCCTCTGATTTTCTCATGCAGTCAAACACGGAGGGTTAAAACATGTTCTTTGTCAAAGGTGTCACATCACAAGAAAAACAGCATTGTATATTCTTCACAAGATAAGCTGTTGTGGGGAAAGTCTTTTTCATCTGTGTCTGTGGGATAGTCCAGCTGCATCAGTCTAAAGAAATTGTGATTAACTTTGAAGATTGTTACTTCCACATTAAGACCATGTGGTTTACTGAAAATAAAATACAGTCTGTGTTGTAAATGAAAATTTAGTACTGGGGTAGTGACAGTTGTATAGTCACTGAATTGTCTAGTCTGAGATCTTGTCAATGTGAAGGTCAGCAGTAGGACATTGAAATAGAGCTCTACTGTCAGATTATACAAAGAAGAAGCCAATTAAGTTTGTTTTGAAGAAGTTCCATGTTGAAGATATTCATCGAACAATTCCTTATTTTGTTATGAATGAGTATGTGTATAACTTGGGGTCACAAACCTTTTTACTGGCTTGTAATGTCACCTTTTACAGGAAAGTTAAAGAGGAGATTCTGATATGTATTAGAAGAGGCTTCTTTTATTAACATGTTGGTCAATTAGTTTTTTGAAGCAGTTGTACTGTGAGTGATCACAAACTGCAACAAACAGCAAAGAATTCAACCTGGACAAAACAAAGCAGAAGATATCAGAACATAGAGTTTCTGAATGTATGTAGTGGGAGAAAAATTAGAAATGCTGGGCTAAAAGAATACATTAAGTACCAAAGGTCTGTATGCCAACTTTGTTTTGTTTTGTTTTGTTTCTCATTGCTTTTTTTTTTCTTTTTTTAGAGGGAAAAAAAAAAAAAAAAAAAAAAAAAAAAAAAAAAAGTAAATATCCAGTAGATGCCACTTGTTTGGCAAGCAGGTTTGTAATTTAATATTTGAAGTGTTTTTCTGATTATTACTATGTGCCACTTTAGCTGTAAGTATGATGCTCAAAGTTTGTTATTGCACTTGTACCATCGTAGACACAAGATGACTACTGCACAGCAGCCTTTCAATTATATAGGACCTTCTCAGCTACAGCATTCATTCAATACATGTAGAAAGCAAGGTAAAAATTTTGGATGAGAATAAGTCAACAGAGTCAAGACAAGCAATTGGATCTTCTCTGGTATTAGATAATAAAGTCCGTCTACAGCCACAGACACACTGCAAGTTTCTACAAATGCTTGCCAAAACTTTCACCTAGAAGTAGGTGAAACAATCAGAGAACAATTTCAGTTCTAGTGAACTCAGTTTGAAATTGGACTTGGTCCTAATTTCCTCAGAATCTTGCGAAAATCACACATGGCTGACCAGGGAATCATTTTGGCATACACTTAACAGTGCCAGAAGGCTTACTGTGAAGATATCTTTTGTAGACTGGCTTGTTATAATCCTGCAGGACATCCTCCTCTAAATTATTTAGAAAAACTAGAGCCTTCTTCAGCCTGACCTGTTCATCACTTAAATATTGGAAAACCTTCACAAATGACATAGATTTTTCATGGCATCTACATGTAAAGAATGATTTTTCTCTCCTTTGAAATTAAGTATTATCTACTAGTGGAATTAGGGAATGCTTTGAATCACCCACTGTAGCAAATTTGAAACTGAAAAATATGCCAGTGTCATTCTTTTTCTTGTGAAAATGTTGTGTGTAATTAAATAAAAAATGTTTTCTTTAAAGATGCCTTCCAGGTAATAGTAATAGTGCTGTCATTATGAAGATTCCTTAGCTTGGCTGCCTGCGTGATACCTTATCAGTAAATGCTTTATGAGCCTTGCAGGTCTGCTGCAGACCGACAAGCCAATTTCAGAATGAAGTTATCAGTATGGTGCCCATGAGGTGGTAGCCTTTCTATTCCTCTAGGCTATGGGTTCAGCTGGTTTTCTGTCATTGCATATGTTGAGACCTCAATGCCTTTTCCACATTTGCCTGTTTTCATGCGTCCAATAGGTTTCAGCAGAGCAGCGCCATGGTCCCTAACAAGGTAGCATTAGAAGCTTACAAAGAGTAAATTTAAGGAACATAAAGCTTAAATGAGAAGATTAAAAGACAGGAAAATATAAACCCTCAGTTCCTTCACTGCAGGCAATGAAGGAACTGCAACCGGTATTACTTCTTCCTTTGTTGTTAAAGACTTACTTGAACATATGCACTCTTACTAAGATCAACTACCTTTGCATTGTCGTAATGTGTTACTACAATATGTATACTGATATATAATAATATGTGTTTTGTTATAGTTTAATTTTATTTTCTTATATTTATCTCTTGGTACTGAAGGACCAATCCTATTCATTCGATTTTCCCTGTTTAATCTCACTGCTTTCAGTAGGACTACTGGAATTGTACTAGAGGAACTTTTACATTATGTATATTAGTCTCAATATGTTTTTATTCAGGTTTAAGTCTGCACAGCAAAAGACTCCAATAACAACAGGGAAAAATCTCAAACAGTAGCTTTTTCCCTGCTAGTTCCTTTTGAATTATTGATATAGCATTGTTTTGTTCATTTTTTCTGCTGAAATCATACTATAATAACTGTAATCACTATCATAATAATAACTAGTAAAATTATTCAACTGCTTTTCTCCAAGAATGAGATTTGTATTAACGTTTTATTCAGAATCTTTCATGTTAAAATAAGGTGACTGCTTCTGGTTCTTTAAGTCACTCCATATAATTTAATAGATTTCTTATTCCTGAATAGGGCTCTAATAATTCAATTCTTTCGATATCTAAATAGATGGAAAATAGAAATTCAACATGAAATAGTTAAAAATTGCTTCAGTTTTGTGTTCTCAGCTGCAGATAATTTGGATTTGGGTTTTTTTGGTCATGCTGTGCCTGCCTTAGACTTTATCACCTTCAGCACTTGGAAATCTGGACTTAAAATATCTTCAGATGGATGTTCAATATCACATCTTCACTTGAAAGAGCTAATCTGATCATTATGTCTTAATTTCTTCCTAAGAACAGTAAGGATAATCTTTAATGCTGTATGTAATTTCCCTGTTTTATCCCACCATCTATATCAATACTCATTCTATTTGTTGCTTTTATATGTGGGTGGCGAGGGGAGATGGTTACTTGGTTGGTTTGTTTTACATAGATTTTCAAAATCCTTTGCTTTGTGCACTTAGATCTGCAAGCTAAGCATGATGGATTGTGATGATGATGTGTCTGTCACACTCTATCTTTGTGCTGAGTGAAGGTGTCCGTGTACTGTTAAGCACTTGTTTCATCTCACTACATCACAACAGAGCTCACATAAGCAATAAAAATACAAATGTCCTAAGAAATAATTGCAGAGGCATTCTCCCCCTAAACAAAACAACAAAAACAGTAAGAGATAATTTCTTCTGAGTGTCTTTATGGCAAGGTTGTTCTGCTCTTTGCTATTCACCCTTCGAAGTCTCTAGCTTCAGCAAGCTGGATTATGCTTGAATATTACTATTGTTCTGATACCCTTATATATCTCATTGAGAGATTTATTTTTCTAGAAAGCCTTCAGTGCTTAAGTTGTTACGATAATGTGTGCTCTTACCACTCCAACATCCTCCCTTGGCCTGGCTGTTGCACATAAGGCCTTGCTTAGGCAGATAATGAGCACAGTAGTGATTATATTCAAGGCAGTAAGTAATCGAGTCTACCTTGCTATCTCGAATCTTGTCTTATTTACAACTAAGCTTTGTTAAATCACTATATTACACTATATTACATCAGTAAATATATTGCTGTTTCTCTCTTGTGAATACAGTTTCAATCCACAACAAGTGTAAAATTCTTCCACTTTATTAGGAGACACAAGAAGGACCTCCTCTGTATTACAGACCATGTCTAATCTTAGTTAAGGTGATATGGGGCAACTTGCATTTGGCAAGGTAGAAACCTCATAGTGAAAAACAGTTATGAAGGAATTTATTTTCACAGAGGGATGCTTTCTTGCCTCTTTTTGTTCATTTTAGTTTCCCTGTTGTTTTGGAAGGAGAGAGGAGAATCTGACTGTGAATTATCTGTCAGTTCAGCTATGAAGTAATTGAAAATGTCCTCTGAATTTGGTAGAAGTACACTTTAAACTTACTACAGACTTGAAGAAGAAGGACCAGTGGGAAGAAGTAATGCTGTCACTAGTGAATAAGCCATGCTGCTGTTGTCAGATACACAAACTGCCATTCTTCTTAAAAGATGTTGGCAATCAGGCTGACATTAACTGTTAAGTCATTACTGTATCTGCAATCTGTATGTAATACAGTTATGCTCACTGCACAACCTTCCATATACCATGCATAAGAAACATATTCAATATTTTCCACATATAGGAATGGTGCAAGATTTCAGAAATAGGTCTCTTTGTAGAAATACTTAGTGCACAATTAAAAAAAAAAAAAAAAAAAAAAAAAAGCTCTCTGTCTCATCCACATTTTCCACACTACCTTTGTTCACAGAGTATGAAAGCATCAGATTCAGTCCAAGCTAGTTACTTTCCAAATAAGTGCTAGTTACCCTGCTCTGTCTCCAAAGTCCTCTTCAGCTACTTTTTTCCTCCAAAGTTCTGCTCAGAGAGACTGGTGCATATGCTCAGAGTAAGGCAAAGATTGTGAGCTGGTAGACAATCACTGTCAGCCTCCCATGAAGTTCTAGGCAATTTTTTTCAAAAAAAAGAAGAGTGATTGTTTTGTTTCTGTGTAAACGGCACGTAGAACAGCACTGCAAAAGCAATGGCAGTGATTTTTTTCGTCGGGTTACCCACCAGCCCCCTCCTGTGGAATAGCCTAAACACTCCACCAGCTGTACTTTCCTAGTGCTCTCTTCGTTGAGATCCAGGTAGACAGAAAAAAAAAAAAAAAAATTACAAGTTTTTGAGTATATTTTCACTAGCTGGTTACATTTATTTATATAAATATCAAATACTTGCTAACTATTGCTTACAGAAATCAATGGATGCTCTCAAAATGAAGTAAATGAGCTATGATTATGATTGAGAGAGTTGTCTTTGTTCAGTGTGTATTGTTTTCTCCTAGTCATTGTACGGAGAACCACACTGACATATGCTAAAGTAACTGGATAGGGGTAGTGGGAGAGGAAAGAGAGCAGGACAGTCATTAAAGAAGCTTTTGGCAGAGTTTTCTTCATACTCTCTGATATAAACAAATTGTAATCTAAATCATTTTCTGACAACATGAAATGCTTATTGGGAAGAAAAAGGGACTGTTTGCTTGAAAACAATATTATAAGTGCTTTAAAGAGTTTTTTCTATGCTGAAAACAAGTAGTAATCATTCTTTTTTTTTTTTCTCTATCATCATGGCAAAGTGTTGCTCCATAAAGGAAAAAAATGAGGGTTTTTAAAATAAAGACACGCAAAGAATACAGTAAATTGGTAATTAAATAATATCAAAACTTACTGTTAGGCAGATGTAATTGGAGGCATCAAAACGTATAAATTTATGATTAGCATGAATAAATTACAATTTAACCTTTTTACAGACGCTGTGAACTAGTAAGGAATTGCTTTCATACAGGTGCATCTACTGTTGTGCTATGGAAGTAAAGTTGTAAGGGTAGGCAGTGATTACCACGTAATCAGGATGCAGTCAGGAATTTGTGGATCCAAGTCCTCTTGCAAGGACATTATTAAAAAGCTAGCTGTGACAGAACAGATTCCTTACAAACAAGATTTAGTGCAAAAAGGTTATCCAGGGATGAATTCAGGCTCTGATTAGATGAGGCAAAGGAATGAGAATGAATTGAAAGACTATTATGTCACAAAGCATATGGGTTTCAAGGATGGATCTGAGTTAAAGAATCTGTTCCTTCTGCTTTTCAAGTGTTGAGTGAGCAAATAAAACAAATACGTTTTTGTTTGTCACTAACAGGAAAAAGATGTTTTTTCTACAGATTTGATTAGTAAAACAGAGTGGTGTACATTTGTCTATGTATATGTACGTGGTATATATATTATAAACACACACGAATGTATCTTCAAATGTAGTGAAAATTGTCACTTGTCAACTATAGCTGTGTAATCACACAAAACCTACAAAACTTTTATAATGGTTGTATAATAAATCTTCAGAAGCCAGTAGCTTCTAGGATTAGTTTCCAGTGGACTTTGATTCCTTTCTTTTCTTCATACTTAGTGTTAAGTAGTTCTTAATTAGTGTTACACAATATTTCTTACACAGGATGAGAGTATTGATTTCACCGAAATAAACAGTCTCAAAAAGGCACAGGTAATGAAGTGATGCTTTCTCAGCACAGCATGAGCAGTAAAGCATTCAGGTTTGCACTACAAGCACTGGTCTGCTCCAAACCGACAGCCACCTTTTGCTTTTTTCTAAATTTACATGTATGATTCATAAGAAGCAGAAAGAGTACCATGGAAGCACTGATCTAAGAATGGCCTTAAATGTATTAGTTGTCATTAAATTTAAGGGAAATTATCAATCTTGGAAGACACCTGGTATATATATAGAGAGAGTTACATACAGATAGATACATATGTGTATACAGATAGATGTATATGAGTTTCAGCTCAGATGGTGTTTTGCCAGTGGATGGGGTTAACGCAAAGGTCACAGACATCAAGTTAAAGAAGTGTGTTTATCTTTACTTAAGTTTAAAACAATGAGATAATGATACAGCAAGAATAATACAGAACAAGGCAATGCACCTAAACATTACAACAAAAGAATAGTGATTAAGGAAGACGTATCACCAATTGCCCTCATACTTTATCATCATTCAGATCTGCAGTTGCTGGGGAGCCTCAGTTGCACTGAGGATTTAGAATGCCTTTCCCAGAAACTGGGAGGTCCTACACAGTATGTCTACTTGTAGGTGAGGTCTCAGCTACAAGAAGGTCCAGCTTTTATTTTGTTGAATAAATTAGGTAGGTTAATATATCAAGTGTCTCCAGCATATAGTTTTGGGTAGGGACTTCTCTCGCTGCCTCTACACCATATTTAAGTTAATTTTATGGAATAAGCTCATAGTAAGGATGAGCTTACTAGCTTAGCTGTGAAGTGCTGTTAAGTGCAAGGAGTAGCACGTGAGACCTGTTTAAGCTAGCTGGTGATTTGAGGCAGAAAGTAACACTGGGCCAAAGCTTCTGCAGAGGCATCTTGGAGACAGATGTGTTGGACTTTAGGTCATTTTTTGAAGGTTGCAGAATGCCCATCCATTTTTTCCCTTGCACAGCAGTTACTTGTGATCACATCAGTATTCAAATTACTCTTAATCTAGTAAGAAAACATTGTACCAGAGACTGGTGTGCTTGACTGACCTTGGCTCAAGCTCAGATATAAATTAATACTGCTTTTGCAGCCATAGAGGCAGTTATTTCAGGTAAATTTTCTTTGTATTTATAGACACCAATAAAAATTCCATGGATGAAAAAGCAGAAGAAAATGTATGGCTTTTCAGACACAGACCAATGCAAAAGAAAAGTAATTATTGGTAAATTTCTGTCAAAGCATTTCTAATCAGTTTGCATAGGTAGGCATGTAGTGTGGGAGTGAAAGAGGGTCCAAGCACCCTTTTTGCAACTCCAGCCATTTGTGTGATTCTCAAAAGGTTAAGGCAGAGCTGCAATTCACTTACTTGTAGGATAATAGTGGACAATATTGCAAAGATGTTCAGGTGTCACCTGCTGTTTGTAATGACTTAGAATGGGCAGACAGGCTTACACTGTGTGCTGGAGCATTTAGAATTTTGTGAAGCCTTGCAACACACTGTTTTATCTGAGGGCTGTCATTTAATTTTTGTGAGGAAAGAGGTAATAACGACCTGTCTGGGTTTCTGATTTGCTGAATGATAACTTATGGAGAAGGAAGGATTTTCTGTCTCTTATTTGTACACAGAATCTCTTCAAGATGATGTAGAAGAGGAAAGAGCAAGAGGGTGTCATGGTTTTATGATTTTTTGTTATTGGTATTCCACATCATAACATCAAGTAGAGCACTGGAAGTTAAAGAGTTAATGCTCCAGTTCCGTGGACTGCCAATTTTCTGGGCATGTGGTTCTCAGAGCAGAAGAAGAACTACATAACCCAGAGGACTTTTTGTTTCCATTTTCTGTTTGAAGGGAGCAATAAAACTGTTTGCAGGTCACAAGATGTCTCGTTCCCTTTCTGCTTGTCTCTGCAGTGTGTGCTCCCTAGCCGTCTCGCCTTCAGCATTAGAGCAAGGCCTTTGGTTTTTGGACACTCTCATTTTATTTCCAATTGTATTGTATTATATTTTGTTATCTTGCATTCCAATATCTTATTTAGTAAATCAACTTTCCTCCTCAGATCGTTGCTGCTGTTTTGTTTTTGGGCCCATCTCCCTACGCTTTCCCCTTTTCTCCTTTCTCCTTTCCCAAGGCCTGGGCCTGTGGGCCCCCCCACCCCTCCGCCCCACTCACCCCATTAGTGATGGAACCAGGCTGAACCAGACTGCAAACCATTGACAGAGGGGAAAATAAAACATGGTCAAGAAAGCTTACTTTTCTGTGGAAAAACTGACTTGCACATGTATTTTTGTCTGCCACCTCCCGCAGCGCATCCTGTGGCCTCTGTTACCAAGTCAGCTAAATAGGAACTGCAGGGTGACATTCTGCATTGTAAATATCTCATATTTTTTAGTAGGAGGAGAAAAGAAGCAAAGGGCAGAAAAGATGAATCCAGGAGTAACAAGTATATTCTCCTGCCCATCACTGACACAGGTGCTCTGAGAACCAACTGGATTGAATTACTTTAATTGCAGGAGTTGGAAGGGACCTCTGGAAATCATCAGCAGGTTCTCTAGAGTAGGTTACACAGGAAAGCATCCAGGCAGGTTTTGAATATCTCCAAAGAAGGAGACTCCACAGCCTCTCTGGGCAGCTTGTTCCAGTGCTCTGTCACCCTCAAAGTAATGAATTTTTTCCTCATGTTTATATGGAATATATCATGTTTCCTGCAGAAGCTGGCAGTCCGTGGCTTGGACAGGTACACTCTTGGCTGGGTAAGGAACTGGCTGGAGGGCCGGGCCCAGAGAGTGGTGGTCAATGGAGCTAATTCCAGCTGGCGGCCGGTCATGAGTGGTGTTCCCCAGGGGTCGGTGCTGGGGCCTGTCCTCTTCAATATCTTTATTGATGACCTGGATGAGGGCATTGAGTGCACCCTCAGTAAGTTTGCAGATGACACCAAGTTGGCTGGAAGTGTCGATCTGCCTGGGGGTAGCGAGGCCCTACAGAGGGATCTGGACAGGCTGGATAGCTGGGCTGAAGCCAATGGGATGAGGTTTAATAAGACCAAATGTCGGGTCCTACACTTTGGCCACAGCAACCCCAAGCAACGCTACAGGCTTGGGGCGGAGTGGCTAGAAGACTGTGTAGAGGAAATGGACCTGGGGGTGTTGGTTGACACTCGGCTGAACATGAGCCAGCAGTGTGCCTGGATGGCCAAGAAGGCCAATGGCATCCTGGCTTGTATCAGAAGTAGTGTGACCAGCAGGAGCAGGGAAGTAATTGTCCCCCTGTACTCAGCTCTGGTGAGGCCACACCTTGAGTACTGTGTCCAGTTCTGGGCCCCTCACTGCAAGAAAGACATCGAGGCCCTGGAACGTGTTCAAAGAAGGGCAACAAAGTTGGTGAGGGGTCTGGAGCACAGGCCTTATGAGGAGCGGCTGAGGGAGCTGGGATTGTTCAGTCTGGAGAAGAGGAGGCTCAGGGGAGACCTTATTGCTCTCTATAACTACCTGAAGGGAGGTTGTAGTGAGCTGGGGGTCGGCCTCTTCTCTCGTGTAACTGGTGATAGGACTAGAGGGAATGGTTTCAAGCTGTGCCAGGGAAGATTCAGGCTGGATATTAGGAAATACTACTTCTCTGAAAGAGTGGTCAGGCACTGGAATGGGCTGCCCAGGGAGGTGGTGGAGTCACCGACCCTGGAGGTGTTCAAGGAACGTTTGGATGTTGTGATGAGGGATATGGTTTAGCGAGAACCATTGGTGATAAGTGGATGGTTGGACTAGATGATCTTATAGGTCCTTTCCAACCTTAGTGATTCTGTGATTCTGTGATTCTGTGAAATTCCTGTATCCCTGTTTTTGCCCATCACCCCTTGTTCTGTCACAGGACACCACCAAAAAGACCGTGGCTTGACACCCATTGCCACAGCTTGAAGGTCTTTTGTCCCCACAGCATGGTCAGGGGCCTCCTCCCGCTCCTCCATGCCCACAGGAAGCCAATGGAGAAGTGAGAAGGAGGAACTTGACTGAAACAAAGAGAAAATAATTTACTAGAAATAGTAAAGGAATATGAGATAAAATGATATAAAAGGAATCAAGGGTAATAAATCAAACAAATGAGAGAGGGAGTTGTCTTTCTAACTGTGCTGCAGAATGGTGATGCAGATGGAAGGAAAGGCATAGTTTCATCATCTCCTTTCCTCTTGGGAACCATGTGGGGACAACTAGCTGCTGGGAACTGTAGCTCCCATCCAGCGACACCAAGAATTGCAGCTTTCCAGCAGCCATCCCAGCTCTGACTGTCCCCTGCATGATGTTATGAAATGGAATACCTATGGAAAACCATGTCAGGATCCACCCTTTATTCCGTATCATTACATCATGCCTAAACTGTACAACACAGATGTACGTGTATAAATATATAGATAGATAGATAGATACAGATACTAAACAACAATCAGCATTATATACATATATGTACATACACATGTATACTACTGACTGTTCTCTCCCAGCATTGACTCCCCTTGAGGACTGGGAGTTAAAGAATTAACACTCTAGGTCCATGGATTGTTGATAGTTCTGAGTACCTGGTTCCCAGGAAAAGTAGAACTACATACCCCAGACAACTTTGAGTTGTTCTGTTTCCATTTTCTGTTCAGAGGGAAAGATAAAACTGTTCACAGGTCACAAGACATTCCTCTCTTTTGTCTGTCTGCTCGTCCCAGCTAGACTTCTTGCCTTCAGCATTAGGGTAAGGCCTTTGGTTTTTAGACACTCTCATTTTATTTGATCTATTAGCTTCAACTGTATTATATTGTATTATACTGTGCTATCTTGCATTCCAATATCTTATTCAGTACATTAGTTTGTTTCTCCTCAGATCATTGCCACTGTTTTGTTTTTAGGCCCATCTCCCTACCCTTTCCCCTTTTTCCCCTTTTCTCTTTCCCCAGGCATGGGTCCATGGGTCCATGGGTCCCCCTGCCCCATTAGTCACAGAATCAGGACAGAACAGCCTGCAAACTGTTGATATTATAGTACATAAAAGGCTGGATTGGGCAGGGCCATCTTGATTGGCTGATCCCTGAGTGCTGACTAACCAGATGGCTTCTGCTGTATGTTTATCAGAATGCTTGAATGTTCTGTCATTCATTGCTTTCAGCATAATTTTGACATGGAATACCTATGGAAAACCATGCCACTCATCCTTCAGGTATTTGAGAGCACTGAAATGACTCCCTCTCAGTCTCCTCTTCTCAAGGCTAATAGTCCCAGATCTCTCAGCCTTTCCTTAGAAGGCAGATGTTCATGACCCCAGGGCTGCAATGCTGGCTGTTTGTAATGAAGTGATGAGACTCATTAGGTCAGGCTGAAGGTTGAACGTGAAGATCTTGAAGGTCTTTTCCAATCTAAATGACTTTACAAGGGCTTATCCAAAACTAATGCCCCCTTTTTATTGTGCTGGCTCACAACCTCAAAGGTGGATGTTGGTATGGCAGTAGAGGTGGAACTTTCCCACCAATATTCCCTTACATTTTGTTGCCATGCGAGAGATGGCAGCAGAGGGACAGTCTGACAGTTGCTGTCTGACATGGAAGTGCATATGAAGTAAAGGTGTGGAATTGAATTCCTCTGTGTGTAAAATATGGTATTCACTGACAATAACTGACACTTACTGAAAATTTATGGAGACCAAACAGTGAATGTGAGCACAGTGAGGCAGTGCATTTCAGCAGTGACAACAGCAACAGTGAGTCACCTCCACTGGTGCAGATTTTTACAAGAGCAGCTTGCAGGCTCTGGATCTATGCTAGCAAAAATGCGTAGCTAATGGTACTGATCATGTTGAAAAGAAACATTCTGTAGCACATAATTTACTCTAACAAATAGCACAAAATACTATTTGAATCTGATGTAGCTCCCATGAAAATAAATAGGATACCTTACTTTCAGAACAACTTACATATGGTTCTGTGATTTGCTTCGTAGTACTGTTCCTTTTAATACATACAGAACTACAATAAAAGTTCAAGGGTGCATATTCTCCAGCAGTCACAGAATCATAGAATCATAGAATAGTTTGGGGTGGAAGAGACTTCTAAGATCACCAAGTTCCAACCCCCCTGCTATAGGCAGGGACAACTCCTTCTAGACCAGGTTGCTCAAAGCCCCACCCAGCCTGGCTTTGAATGCTTCCAGGGAGCGGGCATTCACAGCCTCAGTGGGCAACCTGTTTCAGTGTCTCACCACCCTCACAGTACAGAATTCCTTCCTGATATCTAGACTAAATCGACCCTTTTCCAGTTTAAAACCATTTTGCCTTGTCCTGTCACTACATGCCCTTATAAAATGTCCCTCCCCAGCTTTCCTGTAGGCCCCCTTCTGGTACTGTAAGGCCACTAAAAGGTCTCCTCAGAACCTCCTCTCCTTCAGGCTGAAAAGCCCCACCTCTCTCAGCCTGTCCTGGTAGGGCAGGTGCTCCAGCCCTCTGGTCATCTTTGTGGTCCTCCTCTGGACCTGCTCCAACAGCTCCATGTCCTTCTTGTGCTAGGGACTCCAGAACTGGACACAGTACTCCAGGTGAGGTCTCACTAGAGCAGAGTAGAGGGGCAGAATCACCTCCCTCGATCTGCTGGTCACACTTCTCCTGAAGCAACCCAGGTTATGGTTGGCTTTCTGGGCTGCAAGCGCACATTTCTAGCTGATGTTGAATGTTTCATCAATCAACACTCCCAAATCCTTCCCCTCAGGGCTACTCTCAACCCATTTTCCACCCAACCTGTATCTGTGCTTGGGATTGCCCCGACCCAGGTGCAGGACCTTGCATGTGGCCATGTTGAAACTTCATGAGGTTGGCATGGGCCCACCTCTCAAGCCTGTCTAGGTTCCTTTGGATAGCATCCCTTCCCTCTAGAGTGTCAACTGCACCACTCAGCTTGGTGTTGTCTGCAAACGCACTGAGGGTGCACTTGATGCCACTGTCCATGTTGCCTACAAAGATGTTAAATAGCACTGGTGCCAGCACCAATCCCTGAGGAATGCCACTCATCATCAGTCTCCACATGGACACTGAATTGTGGACCAGAACTCTCTGAGTGTGATCATCCAGACAATTCCTTATCTAGCGAGTTGTGTATCCATCAAATCCATTTTTCTCCAATTTTGGCAACCATGGTGTCATGCGGAACAGTGTCAGACTATTTGCACAGGTCTAAGTAGATGATGTCACTTGTCTTCCTTTATCCACTGATGCTGTAACTTCATCATGAAAGGCCACCATGTTTGTCAGGCATGACTTTGCCCTTGGTGAAGCCATCACCAATGTATTATCACCAATCACCTCATCTTCATTTTGTAGTAAGACCTTCAGGAGCGTCTGCTCCATAATCTTGCCGGCACAGAGGTGAGATTGACTGACCTATAGTTCCATGGATCTTTTTTCCCTTCTTGAAAACGGGGGTTATGTTTCCCCTTTTCCAGCCAGTGGAAACTTCATCAGACTGCCATGACCTTTCAAATATGATGGATAGCCGCTTGGCAACTTCATCTGCCAGTTCCCTCAGAACTCATGGATGGATTTTGTTGGGTCCCATGGACTTGTGCACCTTTAGGTTCTTAAGGTGGTTTCAAACCTGATCTTCACTTGCAGCAGGCAGATTTACCTTCTCCAAGTTCTTACCATTGCTTTCTGCAGCTTGAGAGGTGCAGCTAGAGCCCTTGCCAATGAAGACTGAGGTAAAGAAGTCATTGAATACCCCACCTTTCTCCATATTCTTCATTACCAGCACACCAGTTTTGTTTGTTTGTTTGTTTGTTTTTCTGAAGATTCATCCTGCTATTTGCTATAATCTCAGTGTTTTGAGTGTAATGAACATACACATCTGAAACCAAAATCTGGCTTCTACTCACTGAATAAGAATAAATACTGAGTTAGTAAAGAGTGTTTATTAATCTGTTTATGTTGCTTATCCCAAATTCCCTGCACACCCAGAATCTAAAATATGTTCATTTAACACAGTGGGTTAAAAGCAGAACACAATTTTTAAGCTTGTCCAAATGAAGTTAATATTTGAGGCTGAATGTGTCTATGGGTCTCGATACCATGCATCCCAAGGTCCTGAATGAGCTGAGTGATGTGGTTGCCAAGCCACTGTCCATCATATTGAAAAAGTCATTGGTTTCAGGCAAAGTCCCCAGTAACTGGAAAAAGGAAAACATCACTCCCAATTTGAAGAAGGGGAGAAAGGAAGACTGGGGCACTACAGGCCAGTGAGCCTCGTGTCTGTGCTTGAGAATATCATGGAACAGACGCTCCTGGATGCTATGTAAAGGTACTTAACGGAAGAAGAGGTGAAACAAGACAGCCAGCACAGTTTCACCAAGGGCAGATTGCACCTCACCGATCTGGTGGCCCTCTACAACGGAATGTCAGCACCTGTGGATGAAGGAAGGGCAACTGATATAATCTACCTGGCCTTGTGCAAGGCCTTTGACCTGTTCCCATGCCACATCCTTATCTCTTAATAGGAGAGAGAAGTATTTGAGGGGTGGACTACTTGTTGGTTAAAGAATTGAATGGATGGTCACAGGCAGAGAGCTGTGGTCAGTAGCTCCAGGTGGAGGCTGTCATGAGTGGTGGTGTCTCTCAGAGATCTGCTTTGGGACCAGGCCTCTAATATCTTTATCAATGACACAGACAATGTGATCAAATCCACCCTCAGCAAGTTTGCAGATAACACTTAGCTCAGTTGTGCCACTGTTACAATAGAAGGAAGGGATGCCATGCAGAAGGACATGGACAGACTTGAGAAGTGAGCTCATCAGAACCTTATGAGATTCAGCAAGGCAGAGTGCAAGGTGTTGTACTTCAGTGAGGACAGTCCCATGTATATGTATATGTATACAGACTGTATATGTATACAGGCTAGGAGGAGAACTCCCAGTTAGGTGAAGGACTTCAGAGTTCTGGTGGACCATAAGCTTGACATGAACCAGGAGTGTGGAATGCCAACTACATCCTAGGCTGCAACAAAAGAGAGGTGGCCAGCAAGTCAGGGAGGAGACTGTCCCCCTCTACTCTGCCCTCATAAGGACCCATCTGTAGTCCTACATCCATGTCTGGGGCCCTCACATAAGAATGATGTGGAGTGGTTGGAGCAGGGCCAGAGGAGGGCCACAAGGATGATCGAAAGACTGAGGCACTTCTCTTTTGAAGAAAGGTTGAGGGAGCTGGAGTTGTTCAGTCTGCAAATCAGAGGGCTTCAAGGAGACCTCACTGGAGCTGTCTAGTGCTTGAAGTGAGACCAATTTTTCATATGGGCAGATAGCGATAAGACAATGGGGACTGTTTTTAAACTAAAAGAGGGGAGACTTAAATTAGATGTTAGGCAGAAATGCTTTACTCAGGGGGTGGTGAGGCACAGAAATAGGCTGCCCAGAGAAGTTGCAAATGCTCCATCCCTGGAGGCGTTCAAGGCCAGGTTAGATGGAGCCCCAGGCAGCCTGATATAATGAGTGGCAACACTACTTACAGCAGTGGGGTTGGAATTGGGTGATCTTAACGGTCTTTTCCAACCCAAGGCATTCTATGATTCTGTGATTAGAACCATCTGTGTTATTGTCAGGGCACTAGAACAGCAAAAATAAAATTCCAGTGGAAACAGGAAATTCACAGCATAAGAGAAAACAGTGGTAGAAAGGAGCTTATTAAATCATTTTGTCCATTTCCCTTTTCTGGTTATTGCTGTCTCTATTACTGGTACTGTTACTATCTAATCCAGTGCTTAAAAAATCTCCAGTAATCCTGAGTGTACAGTCATATGCAAAAATAAAAAATACAATGTTTAGCCACCATTTCTTTTATTGAAAGCTAGAACAGAATAAGATAAAAAACATGGTTATATTTGCTTGGTCATCTGGAAGCATGCTCTGATCTTGAACAGGACACGACCTCCTAAATGGACAGAAGTAATCTGTTGTAAGAAAGATTTAGAAGATTACATTCTATTATCTGTGCCACTTTTGAGTGGGAGAAGGAAGGGAAAGTTACTGTTTTTCATCAATTTTTTTTGTGCTTAATTTCTTCTGTCAAGATTTACATTCACCTGTGGATTGGTTCAGAGTAGCCCACTATTAGCTGAACACAGAGACTTCTCATATTCTGAGGAGTTCAAATGTATGTTCCTACTGAGGAAGCTAAGAATCTGGGCTACTGTGCTTTTGATTTCTTTAAAATGTAAAATCTCTGAGTAAATTAGATTTTTTTTCTTTCTATCAATCATTTAATTCAATAAAATTAAAATTTGTTTCCTCATACAGCTAATTAAAAAAAAAAAAGGCAGGTGACACCAAGTTGAGAGAACATATCAATATGCCTGAGGGTACAAAAGCCCTGTGTAGGGATCTGGATAGGCTGGATTGATGGGCTAAGACCAGTTGTACGAGCTTAAGCTAAACCAAGTGCCAGGTCCCACATTTTGATCACAACAACTGCATGCAATGCTGTAGGCTTGGGGCAGAGTGGCTGGAAAGCTGCATGGAAGAAAAGGAACTGAGGATATTAGTCGACAACTGGCTGAGCATGAGCCAGCAGTGTGCCAGAGGCCCAAGAAGACCAGCGCCATCCTGGCTTTTATCAGAAAAATTGTAGTCAGCGGGAGCAGAAAGATGATCATCTCTCTGTACTCAGAACTGGTGAGGTCGCACCTCAAGTACTGTGTTCAGCTCTGAGCACCTCACTACAAGAAAGATATTAAGGCCCTGTAGTGCGTCCAAAGAAGACAGCAAAGCTGGTGAAGGGTCTGGAGCACATGTCTTATGAGGAGTGGCTAAGAGAACTGGGATTGTTTAGTCTGGAGAAGATGAGGCTCACTGGAGAACTTACTGCTCATTACAAGGGCATCTTCTCCTAGTTAACTAGTGATAGAATGAGAGGCAATGGCTTTAACTTGCACCGGGAGAGGTTCAGGTTGCAAATAAGGAAAACTTTCTTCTAAGAAAGAGCAGTGAGGCATTGGAACAAGCTGCTTAGGGAAGTGTTGGAGTCACTGTCCCTAGAGGTTTTCAAGGAAAGTGTAGGTACGGCACTTAGGGACATGGTTTAGTGGACATGGTGGTAATGTGTTGCCAGTTGGACTAGATGATCTTAGAGGTCTTTTCCAACCTTTTCCAACCCAAGATTCTGTGATTCTATGGTTCTGTGAAAACATAACTATAAAGTCATATGCCATCTCTTTCACTTCTGCTCTTCATGAAATCAATGGCAAAATTCCCATTGATGTCACCAGAGCAAGAGAGCGTATCTGATGTGATAATTTCATTATTAGACTTTCTTGCTTAATTTTTAAGATACTTGTATGTTATGGCTGTGCCTCAAAAGGTACATAATGTTCTTATACTTAACCCTGGGGGGGAGGGAAAAAAAAAAAATTAATGCTTGCATATATTGGTTTCTTCTTTACTCAGAAGGTGCCCTGTTACCAAGATTTTGTAAAGGATCTCATACTTGGAAAAATAGATGTTTTATTCCCAAGTAGTGTGGCAGCCCAGTTACATTCATTAGGGTTAATGGTTTTTTCTTTTTTTCTTTCTTATAATTGTAAATTCACCCTTCAAGTGATCATCTCCCTATGTTTAGAAAATATTCTTACTGTGTTCTTTCTTTCTTTGGGTAGTCCTTGGTACTGACTGTAAGGGGGGCTGTTTTAGAAACATGAATTACTATGCTGGGTAATATATAAGGTCCATTTAGGCTTTAGCTTGTCTAGATTTTTGTGGATGGCATCCTGACCCTCAGACATGTCATCTGCACCATATAACATGGTGTTATGCGCAGGCTTGCTGAGAGTGCACTTGATTCCACTGCAGATGAAATTGATGAACATACTAAAGAGCATCAGTCCCAGTACTGACCCCTAGAGGTCATCACTTGTCACTGATCTCCACCTGGACATTGAGCCATTGGCTGCTACTCTCTGGGTACGATCCTGTAACCAGTTCTTCATCCATCACATAGTCCATCCATCCATCAAAACCATATCTTTCCAATTTAGAGACAATAATGTTATAGGGGACTGTGTTAAAGGCCTTATGGAAGTACAGATGCATGGCATCAGTGGCTCTTCTCTGGTCCATTGATGTCGCTATGCCATCATAGAATGCAAACGGGTTGGTCAGGCAGGACCTGCCCTTGGTGAAGCCATGCTGATTGTCTGAAATCATTTCCTCTCTTCCCTGTGCTTTAACGTACCTTCTAGAAGGATCTGTTCCATGATTTTCTCCAGCAAAGAAATGAGGCTGACAGGTTGGTAGTTCCCCAAGTGTTTTTTTTCTACCCTTCTTAAAACTGGGTGCCATATTGCTTTTTCTCCAAGTTCTTTACCTGCCATTATTTTTCAGATATCAATGAGAATGGCTTTGTGACTATATCAGCTAATTATCTCAGGGCTCTGGAATGCATCTCCTCAGGAACCATTGACTTACAGATGTTCAGGTTTGTCGCATGGTTGCAAACCTGATCCTCACACTCCCACAGTGGGAGGAATATCGCTCCCTCAGTTTCCCTTTTTCCAACTCATCTGCTTGGAGGTGTGTGAAGAGCATTTGCCAGGGAAAACTGAGGCAAAAAGTTGTTGAGTACCTCAGCCTTTTCCTTGCCCATTATTAACAGCCTGCCTGTGTTGCTCACTCTGCAGGATACACCCTCTCAGGCGTTCCTTTTCTGTTTGTTGTACCTGTGGAAGCCTTTTGTCTTCTGCTTTGCACTCCTTGCCAAGCCCAACTCCAGCTGGGTCATGGTCTTCCTGATTCCATTCCTACACAGACTAGAAACACTCCTGTACTCCTCCCAGGTACTTGTCCATGTTTCCACAGCCTATGCATTTTCTTCTTTCTCAGACCAGCAGGTCCCAGTTCAGCCATGCTGGTCTCTTGCCTTCCTTTCCAGACTTTGTACACCTGGAAACAGAAAGTGCTTCTGCCCTAAAGAAAGCTTCCTTAAAGATCTGCCAGCTCTCCTCCACTCCTGTCCTTGATGACAGCTTTCCAGGGGGGTTTGCTGACTAACTCCCTGAAGGGATGGAAGTTGGCTTTCTTAAAATTTACCATCCTGATTTTACCTTTTCCCTGTCCCATTTCCCTCATGAGTGTGTACTCCATCACTGCATGATCACTACAGCTGAGGTGATCTCCATTCTTAATGTCATCAAGCAGTTCACTTGTGTTGGTGAGCAGCAGACCCCTTATTGTATCGCACTCATGGAGGTGCCTATGGCTCAATAAGTTATCCTCAGTGTAATTCCAGGATCCTCTGGGATTGCCTACAGATCACTGTGGTACTTTTCCAGCAGATGTCAGGGTGTTTGAAGTCCCCCAGAAGGACAAGAGCCTGCAAACTCAGTGCCTGCTGTAGCTGGAGGAAGAAGGCTTCATCAAGAGTCTCCACTTGACCAGATGGCCTGTAGTCTCCACCAACCACAAGGCTTCTTTTGTTGCCTTGGTTTTTAACTCTCACTCATAGGCTTTCATTTTTCTTGTGGCCATTTTTCAGGGAGAACTCTTCACACTCCATTCCTTTCTCAGTGTAGAGGGCCATTCCCCCTTCCCTCCTTCCTGACCAGTCCCTTCTGAACAGCTTGTAGCCACCAACAGCCACACACCAGTTATGGGACTCATCCCACGAGGTTTCAGTGACAACAACTATAGTAGCATGGTGGCTTCTAGTTCCTCCTGTTTTTTTGTTTTTCCCAAGCTGCATGCGGCATTGGTGTAGAGGCACTTCAGCTGGGCAGCTGGCCTTATCACTTTCTTGAAGGATAACTCTTTTATTTTTATGAAGTATTTTCCTTGAGTTTCCCTATTGCATTCTTCTGTTGCCTCAGTGGTCTCTTGCTCATCGTCTTAAGATTTCAAGTTTGCTGCAGTGTTGCCCAGCAGTACTCAGGACAGCAGGCTAGGGCCCTCTTCTCCCTTTGAGAAGGATGAGACTCATCTGGTAACTGCAACCCTGGTGCCATATAGGCCACTCCTTTGTCAAAAAATCCCCCAAAGTTTTGGTTCTGGCACCAGGAGTGAAGATCTGTGTTTATAGTTAGGATCCTCCCATTTTTTCTTTGTGTCCTTACCCACTACAGGAAGCAGAGATAAGAACCTGACCTGTGCCGTCAACTCCTTCAGCAGGTCCCAAGACTCTTAAGTCCCTTGTGATAGCCCTTCACATACAGGTAGCAGTATTGTCACCTCCACATAGAAAAACAGTAATGGGTAATGGTCTGCAGGCCATACAAGGCTAGACAGTTTCCTTGTGACATCCTTCAGCTGAGACTCAGGGAGGGAGCAGACTTCTCCAGGAGGGTCTGCCTGGCATATTGGGCATTCAGTTCCCTGCAGCAAGGAGTCACCTACAACTAATATCCATCTCCTCTCAGGGGGAGGGCCAAAAAGGCTGACATCCTGGTGGAAGTCTTTTATAGACATCCTCTGTTACAGACAGATGAGGCATTCTATGACCAGCTGGCAGAAGTTGTGCAATTGCCACCCATTGTTCTCATGAAGGACTTCAATTTCCCTGATATAATCTGGAAATACAATACATAGCAGAAGAATAAGTCTAGGAGGTTTCTCAAGTGTGTGGAAGATAACTTCCTGACACAGCTGGTTAGAGAGCCTACCTAGCAGGAGATCCCCCGCTAGACCTGGTGCTCACAAACAGAGAAGGACTGGTGGGAGATGTGGAGGTCAAGAGCTGTCTTGGACAGAGTGACCACGAATGAGTTCTCAATTCTTGGTGAAGTTAGGAAAGGGGCCAGCAAAACTGCTACCTTGTGCTTCCAGAGGGCAGACTTTGAATTGTTCAGGCACTGATCGGGAGGGTCCCTTGAGATTCAGTCTTGTAGGTTAAAGGGGTCCAGGAAGGCTGGTCGCTTCTCAAGAAGGAAGTCTTAAAGACGCAGGAGCAGGCTGCCCCCCTGTGCCACAAGATGAGCCGGCGGGGAAGAAGACTGGCGTGGATGAACAGGGAGCTCCAGGAGAAAAAGAGCATCTACCTCCTGTGGAAGAAAGGATGGGCAACTCAGAGAGAGTACAAAGAAGTTGTTACGGTATGCAGGGAGAAAATTAGAAAGGCAAAAGCCCAGCTTGAACTCAACTTGGCTGCTGAGGTAAAGGAGAAAAAAAAAAACTGTTCTTACAAATATATTAATAGTATGAAAAGGGCTAAGGAGAATCTCCATCCTTTACTGGATGTGGCAGGGAATGTAACTACTGAGGGTAAGGAAACGACTGAGGTTCTCAATGCCTTCTTTACATCCGTCTTTAAAAGTCAGACCAGTTACCCTTGGGGTACTCTACCCCCTGACCAGGAAGTCTGGGATGCAGAGCAGAACGAACCCTCCACAATTCAGGTAGAAACAGCTAGAGACCTATTACTTCTCCTGGACTATCACAAGGCCATGGGGCCAGAAGGGATCCACCCAAGAGTGCTGAAGGAATTGGCGGAGGTAATTGCCAAGCCACTTTCCATCATCTATCATAATTCCTGGTCAACTGCAGAGGTCCCAGAGGATTGGAGGCTTGCCAGTGTGACCTCAACAAAAAGAAGAGTTGTAAGGAGGATCCAAGGAACTACAGTCCTGTTCACCTGACCTTGGTGCCAGGTAAGGCTATGGAGCTGATCATCTTGAGAGAGATCCCATGACATGTGTGGGACAATTGGGGTATCATGCCTAGCCAGCATGAGTTCATGAAAAGCAGGTCCTATTTGACCAACCTCTTCTCCTCCTATGATTGAGTGACCCGCCTGGTGGATGAGGGAAAGGCTGTTGAAGTAGTCTACCTAGACTTCAGCAAAGCTTTTGACACTGTCTCTCACAGTATTCTTCTAGAAAAACTGGCAGCCCATGGCTTGCATAGGTACACTCTTTGCTCGGTAAAGAACTGGCTGGAAGGCTGGACTCGTAGAGTGGTGGTAAATGGAATCATTGTGTTGTGGCCATTCCTATTTAATACCTTTACCGATGACCTGGACCAGGGGATTGAGTGCACCCTCAGTAAGTTTGCAGATGACACCAAGTCAGGAGGAAGTGTTGATCTGACTGAGGGTAGGAAGGCTCTACTGAGGGATCTGAACAGGCTGGATAGCTGCGCAGAGGTCAGTGGGATGAAGTTCAAGAAGACAAAGTGCCAGGTCCTGCGCTTTGTCCACAACAACCCCAAGCAATGCTACAGGTTTGGGGCAGAGTGGCTGGAAGTTGGTGTGGAAGAAATGAACCTGAGAGTGTTGGTTGATGATTGGCTGAACATGAGCCAGCAGTGTGCCCAGGTGGCCAAGAGGGCCCGTGGCATTCTACTTCATATCAGAAATAGTGTTGCCAGCAGGAGCAAGGAAGTGATCATCCCTTTGTACTCAGGTCTGGTGAGGCCATACTTTGAGTACTGTGTTCAGTTTTGGGCCCCTCACTACAAGGAAGACATCGATGCTGTAGTGCGTGTCCAGAGAAGGGCAACAAAGCTGGGGAGGGGTCTGGAGCAAAGCTCTTATGAGAAGCAGCTGAGGGAACTGGGATTTTTAGTCTGGAGGAGACTCAGGGAAGACCTTATAACTCTCTACAACTACCTGAAAGGAGGTTGTGAGGAGGTGAACATCGACTTCTTTTCCCATGTAACTAGTAATAGGACTAGAGAGAATGGCCTCAAGTTGTTCCAGGGGAAATTCAGGTTGGACGTTAAGAAAAGTTTCTTCTTCAAAAAAGTGTTAGGCACTGGAATGGGCTGCCCATGGAGGTGTTTAAGAAATGTTTAGATGTTCTACTAAGGGACATGGTTTAAGTGGAGAAATACTGGTGGTAGGTGGATGATCGGACTGGATGATCTTGGAGGTCTTTTCCAACCTTGGTGATTCTGCAATTCTATGACTCTTCAAGGTTGTAGCCTTGATACTGGGGAAAGGCCAGGGGAACGTTCTGGTTTTGTTGGTTCAAGTGCAAATGTGTTGTTAACATCCACAGATGGATATTCCACCAACAGGAGCCTTGCACCTGTTCCAAAGGGACCTGGGGGGAGAGTGAGGAAGGAGTGGTTTCACTTGCAGCCCTGAGCATGGACTTGTCTCCATCTACTTCTTTCCTTTGAACTCTTGTTTTTGATAATCTTGTACTTAGAAGAAGATCCAGTACTTAGTGAATGATTATCTCACACTGAACTTACTTCCCTAGCACGAGTGCATCCCTCAGCATTCCCTACCTGGGCCAACAGCTGCGCCACACAGTACCGATATGCCTTGCCTTGCTCCCTCATTTTAGTCACTCTCTCTCACTTGCCAGGAACTGCTTTTATACGTGCAGAGGCATCATGTCATCACTCCTGGCTCCACCCACATTGCATCAGAGCCACCACCCATCAGGGACTCTGCGCCACCCTGCCCCATTGGAAAAGATCCCTGGCGCAGGTCTCTGCTCTGAAGCCAGTTTAGGCGGTATGAAATTCATTCTGACCAGTTCTTTTTTGCCCTCATTAAAGATACCAGGAAGATGGGTTTGGAATCTGAAGCTAAATAAGTTCAGCACACACATCTGCTTGTGTCAGTAACCCAACAGGCAGCAGGGTAAAGGGGAGCTCAGTTTTCATTGCATTAATTTTCTGTCCTTTCTGCCATACCTGCTAACAAGGTATCTATGGCGGCTTTCCAATCTCAGCATCCAGAATTCAGAATGAATACACTGGAACTACTAGAAAAATATTGGATGACATCTTGGGCTAATTTTTAAGCAAAGTTTAGATAGGAAAGTTCATCTGTTTAATTTTGAGCTCTATGGAGCTCAAAAATCTGTGCTGGTGAGTCATCAGCTGGTGTACTGCATCCACTGAGACATGGAGTCCTCAGTATAGGAGAGACATGGACCTGTTGGAATGTGTTCAGAGGTGGGCCACAAAAGTGATCCAAGGGATGGAACACCTCCCCCATGAAGCTAGGCTGAGAGAGCTGGGGCTGTTCAGCCTGAAGAAAAGAAGGCTCCAGGGAGAACTGATAGCAGCCTTTCAGTATCTAGAGGGGCCTGTAAGAAAGAAAGGGACAGACTCTTAGCAGAGCCTGTTGTGATAGGACAAGGAGAAATGCTTTCAAAGTAAAAGAGGTGAGACTTAGATTGGATATAAGAGAATAGGGTTTTTGTTTGTTTGTTTGTTTGTTTTTTAGTGATAAGAGTAGTGAAACACTGAAACAAGAAGTTAAGAGAGGAGGTGGATGCTCCATCCCTGAACACATTCAAGGTCAGGCTGTATGGGGCTCTGAGTAATGTGACCAAGCTGTAGATGTCCCTGTTCATTGCAAGATCATCCTTGTGCTAGATCATCCTTAAAAGGCCTTTCCAACTGAGATGATTCTATTATTCTATGACTATTTTTTGTTGTTCTGTTTCCCATAGGATGAGGCTTATCTAGTCCTACATTCTTGCCAGTGACCCTCAAGTGAAACCATTCTGACAATGAAAGCCATTTTTCACCATAAACATGCTGGACTCTAATTTGTAGTACCTTCCATCTTTAGGAAATATATCAGTGAAGCAGAGTTCTTTGGGTAGCCGTAAAAAATGTTCATCTGCAGAGTTCTGCTTCATCTGTGTTGGCCTCTACCCTACCTTGCAAAACATTTTGTTTCCCAAATTTTTAATGTAAGTAATGTTCTTTACAATTCACATGCTATTGCCATTTGAATAAGATTAACTCATCAACATTTCTCATGTACATTACAGTCATGGAAAAAAAATATATAGTTGCAGTTAAGGTCGCATAGAAATCTTTCTTTCTAATAAGCTCATGGGTAGGATTTTTCCTGCTGTCTGAATGCCACTAAGAATATCAGCACTTCATTTTCGAGACTGTTAACAATCAAATATCAACAACTATTTTTTTTCTTCAAAAAAGTTGAGCTTACCCTTCATGCTTGGAAAGGTTCAGTGCGGTCTGTGGTGGCTGCTGAGAGGAGGAACTACCACCCATTGCTGGCACACACAGCAAGCGCTGATAGAAGATGACAACTACTTGATGCCAATGATACAGAATAGTATGATAAAACTGGTGCCCGAGTTTGTGTCTTGGAGCTAGGCTACATCTTGGGACTGAATATTATGATGGGGTTTGTCTGAATGCAGATCTCCGTATGTAGCATGCCCTCACTCATTATCTAGGCTTTTGTCTTTTTGGTCTGGGCAGCACTGAGACATCAGACTGGTCTGTGGAGTCTCAGATAAGAGCAAGACAGAATCACAGAATCACAGAATCACAGAATGGCCCAGGTTGGATGGGACCTCAAGGATCATGAATCTCCAACGCCCCTTCCCACCACAGGGAGGGCCACCAACCTCCACATTTAACACTAGACCAGGCTGCCCAGGGCCCCATCCAACCTGACCTTGAACACCTCCAGGGATGGGGCATCCACAACCTTTCTGGGCAGCCTCTTCCAGCACCTTACCACTCTTATAGTAAAGAACTTCCCTCTGACATCCAACCTAAATCTTCCCTCCTTCAACTTAAAACCATTTCCCCTTGTCCTGCTGTTATCTACCCTTTCAAAGAGTTGACTGCTTTCCTGTTTATTGGCTCCCTTTAGGTATTGAAAGGCTGCAATGAGGTCACCCCCCAGCCTCCTTTTCTCCAGGCTAAACAAGCCCAGCCCTCTCCTCCTGTCTTTGTAGGGGAGGTGCTCCAGACCTCTGATCAGTTCTGTGAACCTCCTCTGGATCCTCTCCAACAGCTCTCTGTCTTTCTTGTACTGGGGGCTCCAGACCTGGACACAGTACTCCAGATGGGGCCTCAAAAGGGCAGAGTAGAGAGGGACAATCACCTCTCTGTCCCTGCTGGCCACATCTCTTCTGATAAGAGCCCAGGATACCATCTGCTTTCCAAGCTGCAAGAGCATACTGCTGGCTCATGTTAAGTTTTTCATCCACCAGGACCTAAAGGCACCAGGACCTAAAGACCTAAAGGCAGACCTCAGCACAACATGGTGAAATGCAGGACAGAGAGGCAAGAGACAACATTTCAATTCTCGTGAAAGCTATTTAGGTGGAGATCTTTGCCTAAGTAAAGATGGGATAACTGGGCCTTTGCATATGCAGAATGCAATTATTTGGGTGCACACCAGAGGAATTACGAACAGAAGGGAGGAAACCCTTATTTATTCTGAATTGGAGAGATGATGTCAGCGTGACATTCAGTGTAATGACTGAAAAGGAATGATCTGCTGTTAAGTGAGGGAAACATTTCTGTTTATGTGCAAACTGCGTTTCATGGCATTCTCTGATGAAGTTACAAGGCATGGTTGTATTTGATTAAAGTGGAGTGTGCTATGCATGCTTTTTGGAAGAAAGAATGTCCCTAATTCACTGGCCTTTATAAAGATCAGTTTTGTTTTTGTAATGCAGGGCTAGCAAAGATCATTCCTATTGTGGCTTCATGCATCCATCTCTCCTGCTCTACCAGAGGGGCCTGCAATCAGCTGAGAGTCTTGCTATGCAAGTCCTCAGGGAAGACAGGCTGAGAAACAGTCAGAATTGCCCTCCTTGCATGATCTGTCTGAGCAAGTGCTTGTACATAGGTCCTCTGACCGTGAACAAACTGTCCTGGGGCAGTCATGTGATAAGTTCACGTTTTGGTACATCAGAGGATCCTAAAACAATCCAAGTGTTCTTCTGTGATGTATTCATCTAGCAAAGTTAACTTAGACCAGACTTTGAAATGTGCTTGTGTTGAAACAGGCTGGGAGCAGATAAATACACAAGTGCCTAGGGAAAGAGAAGTTGATCTCAGCTCTACTCTATAGCAGTTCAGTAATGTTTAATTTTTTCTCCTTCATAACTTTTGCCAGCTGTACCACCAACCAGTTTGATGCTGTGTATTATTAAAAGAGACAGAGACTTTGACACTGGAAAATACAGCAAGAGAACTTAGCTATTGAATATGCAGGAAAAAGATCTGCCCTTTTTTTCTTCTTTTTTTTCTTTTTTTTTTTTTTTTTTGTCAATTTTTGCCATATTTCTGTCTGCCTCCTCTTTCTCCCCCATCAGCGAAATTGTTCCAGAAGTATAGTGCTCCCACCAAAGAGGAGGGAGAAATAACATGCTGATCTTGGCTTTAGGCAGGAGGGGTACTGCATGACCTCCTGTCAGCCATAAGGTTTGTCACACCTCCAGACTAGTACACAGCATAACATAAGGAATACTGCCCAGCTCTCCCTTTTTTTCTTTCTTTTCTTTTTTTTTTTTTTTTTGTTTGTTTGTTTGTTCTGTAGCAGACAGTCCAGTGATGTGATATGCTTGTTTTATATAGCTTTGTCATTGTCTCCTGCTGGCATTGAAAAGTGGCCCTCCACTACTGCTTGGCAGTACAAGGAGCAAATTAGATGGTTTTATTTATGGTTTTATAATTCTCCTGAAATGGCTGAGAATGGAATTCATATGAAACTGATATTTCCAATATTACTTTAGTTTTGGCTAATTCTCCTCTTCTGCACTGGCATGCAAACAAGCTATGCAAATAGGAAAAGGCATGAGAGCTGAAGAAAACTGGAAGGGTTCTCCCATGCTAGACTCTCAGTTCTGGGAACAGGAAGTGGTATGGGGGCAGATTATTATTCCAAACCTCTGCACTAAAGATACTCATAGGTCTGGAAACAGCAACTTGTTATCACTGTGTTGTTTTGCGCACTGTCCATTTTGAAAGTAGACAGTAAAGAAGTGAATCCATGAAGTTTAGCCAAAACTATAATCTATTTATCTTTAGAGGAGGCACATTTAATAGAACTGAAAAGCTGGAGGTATGCTGTGACTTTAAACACTGAGTAGATGGTAGTACAGCATAATGGCAACTCTCAGAATATCTACAAAACTTGTGAAAAGATAGGACTGAGAAGCTGACAGTGTCAAGGTTTGTGTATTTGTCAGTGTTCTTTATTGTGGATCATTGCACCCTCTGCATGAAAAAACACAATAGATTTGGCATGCTGGGTGGCTTCCACACTAACTCCCCTGCCGGAGTGTGCAGGGCTTGAAAGAGGTCTTTAGCCAGGGGGTGAAGGCTTGGTATGTTTATGCTTTCAATCACATTGAAGATGTGCTGCTTTTCCTTATTCTTTGGACACTCCCATCAAATGGAATCAGGCCACTCATGTAACTACAATTAGGGCATTTCCTGACTACAGAGTGCTTGAGACTTACATCCTACAATCCTTTTGATGCAAGGTTTTTTGTGTTTCAGTGGTTGAACTAGTCTGTTTTGCCACATGGGTTGAACAAAGAGACACATTGACACTGTCTTTAGAAAAGAAAAAGAACAGAACAGTGACATACTTTACTATGTCATGTCTAACATTGTTTTTAGATATTTGTATCAGTACCTTTGAAGTTTCATCTCTATAATGAAACTGCCTCTCTGTTTGCTGCTGGAAAAACTGAGATATTTTCCAACTGCTTGCTTGCAGAGATAAGTCAGAATAAGAGCCTGGAAAAACTTGGTATTGGTATCAAGGCAGTGGTCTCAGGTTGTGGCCTACCATGCCATTCAGCCTGTGTTTATATTCAGACAGATGCAATCCCATATTGCTTGTCATTGTACATGACAGTGTTAATCAAGGTTTTTTGTAAGCTCATTTTCTTTATATTTGCTTTTGACAACATGGCTCTATATTTCTTTTTGTCCTATCCTGAATTATCTGATGCACTCTGAATGATCATAATGGGAGTGCTTGAAACAATGTGATATAAGGGTATAAAAGGGATTTTTGCCTTTTTGCATCATGTTACTTCACATCCTTTATTATTCTGATATAACATTTGGGGAGACAGGATTCAGTTTCAGACTGAGCCATTTCATTTTGCTGAAGATCTCTGGGTGCTGTATGATCTGGTTTAGCTGTTTGAGGCAGAGGCTCACCTCTCCAAATGATAAGTTTTAAATGCAGTTGCCATAAATGTCAGCAGGCAGTGTTGTTAAACCACTACCTGAATGCCTTTTCTTAGAATGCAACTAATGAAGTAACAATCACTAGCAAGGATTATGTATAAAGTCATTTTGGAAGAAATGAGGCTATGCAGTTATAGAATTTATCCTCCTTCTCACAAGTGTTTATTTGGGCATGTCTTTGATGTCACAATAGGAGTTGAAGGAAGAAAGTATTTCACAGTCACAGAGTACTTTTTGCTTGCTGCATTTGTAGTCTGGTGTCATGGAATAGTACTGTCCCCAACTCATTTGTGAAGACTCCAGCAGAAGGCCACTGTAATTCCTGGGATGGCCTCCTACACCCAAACACCAGCCCTGGCTCCGTGGCTGCTGCAAGCTGGAGAGGAGCTGTGGATACCTCACCTCTCTCTCACACATCCTTTCTCCAGAAGGCAAGGAAGGATCCACAGCAGCAGGTGTATCCTGACAGTTGGATGTGCTCCAGCACTGCTGTAAAGAGCAGCTTGGCAACACTAACCTTCCTCCTTACTTACAGTTGTTTCTGGTACATAGCATACCTTCCCCAGATAACACCTGACAAAGGAGATATCTTCTTTGTTCTGAAAATTTCAGAAGAAACAGAAATACTTTCAGATGTAGTTTATTCCAAATGGTATAAACTTTTCAGTTTTTTTCTGGATTTTGTGTGTTATGGATTTGTGTCTCATTTGGTCTGTTTAGGCCTCAATTAGGATCACAAATTCTGAACTAGCCAAGATTTTCCTAATAATATATATATATATTCTTTATTAATTTTCTCTTTGGTTTAGAAACTGGGCCTGTAAATTGGTGATCTAACAAAATACTTTCATCTTTGCATTCACACCATTGACTTTAATGTGAAGGAATAGGTATCACTGTCACTCCGATAATACCTCTCAAGAGGCCAGAGTTCAAAATGTTCTTCATCCTGCACAAAATGTCCCTACTTTGCAACACAACTGCTAATGAAATACTCCCAAAAGACATACTGAACTGAACCTTGTGTGGTAGCTGTAGCTCTCAGTAACAACTGTTCCCCTTGGGACCAATCGTTTTTCCAGTCTCTCCAAACTGCTGGTTCTTCTAGAACCTGGTTACCAGGGCATCTCTGCATTCTGTGAAACTTGAAATCTAGCAAAAAGCGAAACAAAACAAACATTTCATAGAAAATATTCTTAGAATCCCTAGTGTAGTCAAAGCTGGTACTTAAATTTCCAAAGGCTTCAGGAGTCAGGGGGAGGTCTGCCACATTGATACTGTAGCACTTGGAGCATCAAACGAAGGTCAGAAGTTTTTTGCCCTCGTATGGGTAGACAGAGGGTCTGCACCATGATTAAGCTGGAGAATCTACATTTGAGTTCAATATAATTATGAATTCCCAAAAGAGTCTGGAACGTGAATAGACCCTGTCTCAAGTCTGTCCTCCAGAGGTCACTGCAAACCCACTTCTGAGACAACTACAAAGCTGTTATGCAAGAGCACCACACTAACACTGAACACAGGCTGAAGGTTCTTTGTCTATAAGTAGAATTTATACTTCATTCCTTCTTGCTCATTGACAAATAATGTTATTTTTCATAGACAGACTCTATGTAACTGTGAGGGCATGACATTAGCAAATGTTGTGTTTTGACTTTGTTTCTCTGAGTCAGGAAACAAAAAACAAACAAACAAACAAACAGAAAAAACAGCTGTAATTCTTTTTAGAAAATAGATCCTGCTCTGTAAGTTAGAATAAAACTCACAGAATCTTGAATATTTGATTTTCTCCTACCTTAAGCTGTTCAGCAGTTTCAAAGATGTCTGACAGTTTCTATGAACATAGTAATGTTTTTTTGGAACAGATTTTTTATTGTTTGGTAATAAAGAGGTTGGAAAACTGTAAATACTACCTTTGAATAAACAGTTTCAATGTCTAGGTTGAATGTAAGCCTGAATTTTCACGAGCAGGTCTATGAAAAACTAGCCTCCACTTAACAGTAATGTAATAATATCTAATAACTTATTTTTCAGGTGGTTGTTGAAGTGTTCATCTGCAGTGTTGGAGTGCAAGAAATGAAGGGAATTCTGGTGCTTTTTTTCTTGTGCCAATATTTTTGGAATAGTGTTTCTAAACTACTGAAATAAGATTTAGGAAAAAGGTGTTGTTCTGGCTTCTTTCTGCATTCTGTATCACTCTTTATAAAATTTGTACTAAATGATGAAAAACAGGCTCACAGCCTGGTTAAGGCCTCATGGTGTTTCATTTAGCACCTTCTTAATTGATGAACTGGTGAAGCCTGTGCTCTTGCTCCTGGGCTTGGTGGGGCTCTGTACCCAGTGCTCAGAGAGAGGCTGTGGGCACTCAGTTTTCCCTTCTGTAGGTCCTGAGATTGCAGCTTCACCACCTCTCAAACTGAACTTAGTAACCTGGTCAAACCGTGGAAAGTGGTAACTTGTATGCCTGTCTTAGAGAGACCATGGTTTAGATAGACAACAAATATCATTCCTGTGTGGAGAACTGAGGCACATAAATTTCAGAAGTCTGCTCAAGAATAGTTAGAAAATGTATAGCTGACCTCAAGGGCAAGGTGTAACTTCCAAGGATTCCACCACTCTAAAACTGCCATGCACCTTAATGGGGATTCTGAGATAAGGTAAAATAGTGCCAAGGAACTAATAAACACCCCATGACTGTTGATTTGTTTTAGAGTAAAAAAAAAAAAAAAAAAAAAAAAAAAAAAGAAGTGTAACTGTATAGTGAAAGACAGAGTCTCAGAAAAATAAATAAAAAAAATTCTACTTTATAATAACAAAAGGCCACTTTCATACTATTTGAGCTATCACAGCCAGTACTGGCCTTTTTGGTGAGATACTCAGCTCTATAGCAGCCCCATTCGACGCTAAAGCAGGGAATTCCCTCAGCTGGTTGAGGAGCAGCGCTGTCAGGGAGCAGGTGCCGGGTGCCACTGTCCTCCACATGGCAGCGCCATTCTGACGTCACGTGGGCAGAGCCATGAACAGCGGCGGGATCACCCCCTGCATGTATAAATTCTGCCACTAGGGAGCTAGGCGACTCAGAAGTGGTATGAACAGGATGGGCAAATGGTGCGGTGTATCAGAAGGGTGTGGCATGGCATAGCAGTTTGTGTGGGGACTTGTGACACCAGCTCACCTATTGGCTGCCTCTCAGGCAGCAAATCTAGCCATGATCTCTGCTATGCAGAAAGCTCTCGCAGGAAAGAAAGTGGCAACTCCAGAAGGAGTGCCTGCCTAAAAACCCAGCAGTTCAAGTCTGTAGCTGCAGTGAGTGCCTGAGCCTGTTGCTGCCAGTAAAGAGAGCAGAGTTTCCACCCATCTGAGGTGTGAGCAGGTGGGTGATCTGCTCAATGTGGTGGTGAAGCTCAAGGAGGAGGTGGAAATTAAGGAGTATCATAAAGTGTGAGCAGGAGATAAATTGGTGGAGTAACTCTCTGCTGAACGTATGGGACAGCCACCAGGGTGATACCCCCAGAATGATTGTGGACCCCCTTACCTGCCATCCTTGAGCAGAGGAGACAGTTAAAAGGAAGAGGAGCAATGGAAACATCCCAGCTCGATGTCACAGGCAACCCCCATCCCAACATACTTCGGTTCCCTAGGTGCCCCTCAATAAACGCAAATAGGTTTAAGGCTCTGGAACTTGCAAGAGAAGTGAGAATGTGTTGGGAGGTTCACCCGTGAGATTGTCTGGGGTGAGGCAGCTGACTCCACACCTCAAGACTGCCTCCGCCAAGAAAGAAAAAGGGTGATTGTTGTAGGCAAATCCCTGCTGAGAGGAGTGGGGGGCGCTGTATGTCGGCCTGACCCTACCTGCAGGGAAATGTGCTGCCTCCCTAGGGTCTGGATGAGGGATATTTCTAGGAAACTTCCTAGTCTGATTTTCCACTCTGATTATGACCTTTTATTGATAGTTCAGGCCAGCAGCAGTGAAGTCCCTGAGAAAAGCGTGAGAATTATCAAAAATGACTTCAGGGAACTGGGGCAGTTAGTGGACAGAGCGGGAGTACAGCTGGTGTTTTCCTCTATCCCTTCACGGCAGGGAAGGATACAGAAAGGAGCAGTAAAACCCATCTCATTAATACAAGGCTAAGAGGCTGCTGCAAATGCAAGAATTTATTATTATTATTATTATTATTATTATTATTATTGTTATTAGTATTATTATTACCATGGGGAGGTTTACATGCCACCTGGTCTGATGTCTGCTGATGGATCTCTCTTGGCTCAGAGGAACAAATGGATCTTAGCCCAGGAGCTGGCAGGACTCGTTGAGAGGGCTTTAAACTAGGTATGAAGGGGAAGGGGATAAAACCAGGCCCACCAAGGATGAGCCTAGGGGAATGATGACAGGTCTGAGGGTGAGACAAGGGGCTTAGGTGAAGTGCATCTACACCAATGTACACAGTGCAGGCAACAAACAGTAGGAGTTGGAAGCCATCATGCAGCATGCAAACTATGACTTAGTTGCTGTTACCGAAACATGGTGGAATCGCTCCCATGACTGGAGCGCTGAAATGAATGGCTGTAAGTTCTTCAGAAGGGATAAGCAAGGAAGGAGGGGTGGTGGCGTGGCTCTATATGTTAGAGAGTGTTTTGATGATGTTGAGCTTGGGGCTGGAAATGATAAGGTTGAATCTCTATGGGTAAGGATCAGGGGAGCGCCAACAAGGCTGACATCCTGGCTTACCCAGGATGAAGAGACTGATGAAGTGTTCTACAAACAGCTGGCAAAAATTGCGCAATCACCAGCCCTTGTTATCATGGAGGACTTCAACTTCCCTGATACATGTTGGAAATACAATACAGATCAGAAGAATCAGTCTAAGAGTTTTCTTGAGTGTGTGGAAGCTAACTTCCTGACACAGCTGGTTAGAGAGCCTACCAGGGAGGTGCTTCTCTAGACCTGGTGTTCACAAACAGAGAAGGACTGGTGGGAGATGTGGAGGTCAAGAGCTGTCTTGGACAGAGTGACCACGAATGAGTTCTCAATTCTTGGTGAAGTTAGGAAAGGGGCCAGCAAAACTGCTACCTTGTGCTTCCGGAGGGCAGACTTTGAATTGTTCAGGCACTGATCGGGAGGGTCCCTTGGGATTCAGTCTTGTAGGTTAAAGGGGTCCAGGAAGGCTGGTCGCTTCTCAAGAAGAAAGTCTTAAAGACACAGGAACAGGCTGCCCCCCTGTGCTGTAAGATGAGCTGGCAGGGAAGAAGACTGATGTGGATGAACAGGGAGCTTTTCCTGAGGCTCCAGGAGAAAAAGAGAATCTACCTCCTGTGGAAGAAGGGGCGGGCAACTGAAGGAAAGTACAAAGAAGTTGTTACAGTATGCAGGGAGAAAATTAGAAAGGCAAAAGCCCAGCTTGAACTCAAGCTAGCCACTGGGGTAAAAGAGAACAAAAAAACTTTTTCACAAATATATTAAGAGCAGAGCTAAGGAGAATCTCCATCCTTTACTGGATGTGGCAGGGAATGTAACTACTGAGGGTAAGGAAACGACTGAGGTTCTCAATGCCTTCTTTACATCCGTCTTTAAAAGTCAGACCAGTTACCCTTGGGGTACTCTACCCCCTGACTTAGAAGTCTTGGAGGGGGAAAAGAATAAACCCCCTGTGATTCAAATGGAATCAGTTTGAGACCTATTACTCCACCTGGACTATCACAGGGCCATGGGGCCAGAAGGGATCCACCCAAGAGTGCTGAAGGAATTGGCGGAGGTAATTGCCAAGCCCCTTTCCACCGTCTATCATAATTCCTGGTCAACTGCAGAGGTCCCAGAGGATTAGAGGCTTGCCAGTGTGACTCCCATCTACAAGAAGAGTCGTAAGGAGGATCCAAGGAACTACAGGCCTGTCCACCTGACCTTGGTGCCAGGTAAAGTTATGGAGCTGATCATCTTGAGGGAAATCACATGACAGGTGTGGGACAGTTGGGGCATCAGGCCTAGACTTGATGATCTTTAAGGTCATTTCCAACCTGAGCAATTCTATGATTCTATGAAAAGCAGGTCTTGTTTGACTAACCTCTTCTCCACCTATGATTGAGTGACCCGCCTAGTGGATGAGGGAAAGGCTGTTGAAGTAATCTACCTAGACTTCAGCAAAGCCTTTGACACTGTCTCTCACAGTATTCTTCTTGAGAAGCTGGCAGCCCATGGCTTGGATATATACACTCTTTGCTAGGCAAAGAACTGGCATGGCTGGGACCAGAGAGTTGTGGTGAATGGAGTTAAATCCATATGGTGACTGGTCATGAGTGGTGTTCCCCAGAGGTCAGTACTGGGGCTTGTCCTGCTCAATATCTTTATTGATGACCTGGATGAGGGCACTGAGTGCACCCCTCAGTTTGCAGATGGCACCAAGCTGGGAGGAAGTGTCAATCTGCCTGGGGATAGGAAGGTCCTATCCTAGACCTGCCTAGAGTGATCTAGGCAGGCTGGATAGCTGTGCTGAAGGCAGTGGGATGAAGTTCAACAAGACCAATTGTCAGGTCCTGTGTTTTGGCCACAACAACCTCCAGGAAACGCTACAGCCTTGAGGCAGAGTGGCTGGAAGACTGCGTGGAAGAAACAGACCTGAGGCGACTGACACACGGCTGAACATAACCCAGCACTGTCCCCTGGTGGCCAAGAAGGTGCCAGTGGTGTCCTGGCTTGTATTAGAAATAGTGTGTCCAGCAGGAACAGGAAAGTGCTCGTCCCCTTGTACTCAGCACTGGTGAGGTCACACCCTAAGTACTGTATTCAGTTTTGGGCTCCTAACTACAAGAAAGACATCAAGGCCCTGGAGCATGTCTAGAGAAGGGCAACAAAGCTGGTGAGGGGTCTGAAGCACAAGCCTTATGAGGAGCAGCTGAGAGAGCTGGGATTGTTTAGTCTGGAGGAGGCTCAGAGGTGACCTTACCGCTCTCTACAACTTGGAGGTCTTTTCCAACCTTGGTGATTCTGATTCCATTGTCCACAAGGGTGTATAGAAGCAGGTTAATCTCAGAGTGAATCTATGATACAAGAGCTGTTCTGTCCCAAGCTGGCTAATCATAGAAACCGAAGAAAACATCTAGTGTTATGTTGGGTGACAAAAATGGTCTTTGGATATATGACTTCAATATGAAAACTGAAGACAGAGATTGCTGTTTCTTTCTGTATTAATTTATTAGTTTAATCTGTAATTTTATGAGATTTCCCACTGAACTTTAATAGTTGATCAACTTCCAAAATATCTCATCTAAATCAGGGTAAAATTTCATTCTGTTGAGCCCTGAGGTGGTGTGGCCTTTGAAGGTACATGTTTTCAGAAGTCCAGTAAGACCTGAGTTAAAAGATGCAACACCACACTTCCAGTGAATTGGACTTGTGTCAGCAATTATCAAGGTTGTCTGCAAGGTGGAGGAGGCTTAGACTCCTCCTCTCCATCCTGACCACTTTTTATCTCTTCGCAATCCATTCTCCAGATATTCAATTTTAGTTGTTCCATGGGAGAGCAATGAAAGAAAGAGGCTGCCCCTCAAATTCTTATGTCTGGATGCCCTTTTTTTTTCACTTTCCTTCCTTCTCAACAATACCAGTGCCTGTAGGACAGTAATAACTGGGTAGACATATTCTATGGAGCCAGAACCAATACATCTCAAATCTAATAAACCTGACAAAAGTGAGAGTAAACTAAGGAGGGATATAGCAGCTTTCCCTCTCCAACTTTGAGAAACACCTATGAATGTAATCATGGAAAAGAAACCAGAGTTAATGAGTATATTCCAGAGAGGTCAGATTTCAACTTGTGCACATGCACAAATGCATATTCTATGAAAAAACATAAGCTTAAGGAAGGCCCATCAATTCACCATGTTTACTAGCTAGGTTGCCTCTCCCTTTGTATTTGCATTCTTTCCTAGCATCTCTACCTTGTGAGACACAGAAAATCACAGATCCAATTCAGCTAAAAATTTAACATTTCCTTAGTTTTAAATAATTTAAAATATTTCTACTAAAATCCAACCTACTTCAATTATTTCTGCAGGCCTCAGAAATGTTTTCTTGTAACAGTAACACGCTGTGAAATGAAAATTCTTGGGGAAAAAAAAAAAGTGTAAGAACAATGCAACAGAGATGTTTATAAGTACTGCCAGTTGTTGCTGACATGCAGTATTGTTTTACTTTAATGGATATAGGCCCATGTCACATTGGTGTGCTTACTTTTGATTAGATTCTTGTGTGTATATGTGGGTATATATGAGAAGAAATATGGCAGCTCTTCTTGAAATTAAAATAGAGCTTGTGCCAAAGCTCTAGAATGCTAATGGGTGAGAAGCAGATGACACTTAATGATTGTTAAAAAGTGTTAGCATTTAATTTCACTGTTTCCCTATGGATAAGTTTTCCTACCAAAAAAAATTATGCATCTCTATGCTGTGTAACATAATGTGTTATCCGAGCTGTCAGAAAAAAAACAACTGTTCTCGCACATGTTACATTTTGCACCTAACCCAACAGTAGATATCTAGATTCAGCTGTACAAGAAAGAACTTTGAATGAGTTTGTGAAATTTAGGAAATCCTCCTAAATATCACACCACTTTTCTGGAAACCATTGGAAGATTTTTTTCCTAAAGCTCAAGTTTGCAGAACTTGTTTTTCTAATGCTTATATTATACAATGTTTCTGACAGTGTCATTTTTCCAAGGTAAGTTCCATCTTAAACTATGAATGCCAGAGGTTTTTTGTACAAATACAGTCTCCTTCTAAGAGAACACTGCAGATTAGTAACTTGTGCTTTTAATGAATGTATTTTAAAAAGGAGCTCTAACAATCCTTACGAGAATAAATTAAGGACAGAAAAAATCAGTGTAGCACAAAGATGATAATGTATTTTCAGCAATTTAGAGAAAATGCACAGAAATGTGTCTAAATCAGTTATGGGTTGGTATTATCAGGATCACAGAAGTATGTGAAGTGCCTATCAGAGAGCAGGATTTGGTGCAGTATAAGAAATAATAAGTAAAACGAAGCAGGGAAAATTCAAAAGCTGAAGTGACAGATATATTTTCATATACACTGCATGAACTTTTGGTTTGGTGCTGTTACCTGCAGTTCTATGAAGTACTTCCCACTGTGGCCTTTTAGGCCTATAACCAAAACATAGGTGTAGAAATCTAAAACTAATGCAGTATGATCATATCTGCAATATTTGCTGTATTGCAAGTGTGCTCATCCATGGTCAAGCCACAGGTGCCTGGGACTGGAAAAAATACAGAATTCTTGAGATAATGGGTAGTGATCAATGGTTCTGTGTCAGGGTGGAGGCCAGTCATGAGTGGTGCCCCTTGGGGGTCGGTCTTGGGACTGGTACTCTTCAACATTTTTACCAATGACACAGACAATGGCATCAAGTGCACCCTCAGCAAGTCTGCAGATGACACCAACCTGGGTGGTGCAGTCAACACACTGGAAGGAAGGGAAGCCATCCAGAGCAACCTGGACAGGCTGGAGAAGTGGGCCCGTGAGAACCTAATGAGGTTCAACAAGGTCAAGTGCAGGGTGCTGCACTTGGGCCAGGCAATCCCAGGTATTTATACAAACTGGGAGAAGAACCCCTTGAGAGCAGCCCTGTGGAGAAGGACTTGGGGGTCCTGGTAGACGAAAAGCTGAACATGAGCCAGCAGTGTGTACTTGCAGCCCGGAAGGCCAACTGTGTTCTGGGCTGCATTAAAAGAGGAGTGGCCAGCAGGGAGAGGGAGGTGATTGTCCCCCTCTACTCAGCTCTTGTGAGGCCCCATCTGGAGTACTGCATCCAGGCCTGGGGCCCCAAGCACAAGAAGGACATGGAGCTCTTGGAAGGGGTCCAGAGGAGGGCCACTAAGATGATCAGAGGGCTGGAGCACCTTCCCTATGAAAAAGGTTGAGGGAACTAGGCTTGTTTAGCTTGGAAAAGAGAAGGCTCTGGGGACACCTCACTGTGGCCTTCCAGTATTTGAAAGCAGCATATAAACAGGAGGGGGTATGTCTGTTTACGAGGGTGGATAGTGATAGGACAAGGGGGAATGGTTTTAAACTGAGACAGGAGAGGTTTAGGTTAGATATTAGGAGGAAGTTTTTCACACAGAGGGTGGTGACACACTGGAACAGGTAGCCCAAAGAGGTTGTGGATGCCTCATCCCTGGAGGCATTCAAGGCCAGGCTGGACATGGCTCTGGGCAGCCTGGTCTAGTGGTTGGCGACCTAGCCTGTGGCAGGGGGGTTGAAACAAGATGATCATTATGGTTCTTTTCAACTCAGGCCATTCTATGATTCTAAATCCCTGACCAGCTTTGTTACCCTTCTCTGGACACGCACTAGAGCCTCCATGCCTCTCTTGCAGTAAGGGGCCTAAGACTGAACACAGTACTCAAGGTGTGGGCTCACCAGTGGTGAGTACAGAGGATTTATCACAGTATTTTCGGAACTACGTAAGTTCTTGGGTGGAAATCCTAAGGCAATATGATGATGAAAGCTAACTACTATGATGTAAAATAACTGTATCCATGTAGGTTTCTGTTCTGAGCTAGGAAATACAATTTAACATTAAAAATCAGTGCTGAAGTGAGTAGGCACAAAAACAAGTAGAATAAACACTGCAGAGGTATGTACATGCCTCAGAAGTGATTAATAAAACGCTTACTTTCACAAACAAGAAAAGCGAGTTTCAATGTTGCATTTATCATCTGTTCAATCTGAAATTGCTGAGGCCAACGGAAGAAATCATAATTAATATCAGAAGATCTTACTGTAGGACAAACAGTAGTTCCATTTTATCGCAGGATTTTCTTCGAAGGTTTCTGGGTGGACTGTGGAAAATTTCTATCTTTGCATCTTACTTCACCCTCAATTAATGTCCCACCTGTAATACTATTTATACCAGTGTCAGTCATCAACAGACAGTAGGGAAAGAAATGAACGTGATGCCCACTCCTGATACTCAAATCTCTTATAGTCTATGAATGGAAATTAAGAATGCTTGGTATCTTATAATCGACTGTATATTTCATTGTTCTACATCAAATTCAATTTGATTTCAGATTCTGTTTTGGCACTGAGTTTCCCAAGCAAAAGTGGTCCTTATGTTCTCTTCAGCTATGGCTAGTGAAAAGCATCAGTTAACTGTTGATAGTGAACTCTATTAGCTAAGCTGCAGTGCTCATGCCAACTCTTCTTCTTGACCAAATTTTTATGTGTTTAGAAATGTATTCCACTCATTAGTCTCATTTCCAGCTTCCTGAGGTGCACTGTAGAACTTGGAGTACTCCTGCAATTTTTATTTCTGACCTTAAACAGTTACACTGTATCACCACATGCTATTATACAAAGTGGCTGCATTCTTCTGAAACAGCTCTGTGTAGGTTTACATCATATATAATTGATCTACATTTTACTTAAGTAGATTCTGTTTACCAGCTCAAGTTTAGCCTGTATTAGTGTCTTGCAGAATCTGTCAAACTCTGATTCTCCAAGGATGTAAACAGAATGCAAGTATTTTTCAAAACTTATTCCCTTTTACTCCATTTAGCACATTAGGGAATTTTTAAATGTCAGTCTAATGATGGACTTTGTACATAATTTCACTTTGCAGGGTAGTGTCAGTTGCTGGAGTTGCAATGGAGGAAGTGAACGTAAGGATCTCTAGATGCTGCTAGTGACTTTGGAAATGTTAGCAACGTGCTCTGCATAGTATTAAACATACTGCCAAGAGGAGGAGAAATAAGCTGCCTTGTCTCCTCTATAACAGGTAGAACAAAAGTATTAATGAAATCAGGATATAGAAACACAGATCAGAATTACATAGTAAACAAAGCTTAGTGGCTCTCTTTTGTCATGATAGCATTAGACAGCCCTCTTCTCAGAAGAGTTGGCTAAATGTGACCTGTCTTGCTAACTCATTATTAGTAAGATGAAGAAAAAGGACTGGCCCCAGGGCGCACTCCCACAAACCCTGATCCTCCTGACCTCAAATCTCTAGATCCGCTGAACATCTCCACATGACACGTGAAGGGTAACACAGCCCCAAGGATGCTGAAGCAGAGAAGAGGGGAGACAGACCTCTCTTGAAGAGTTCATTCTCTCCAGGGAGCCATTCTAAGCTGAGGTGGAGAACGTACAATACTTGCTTTTACAGATAAACCAGGAAAACACAATTGCATGATATTGAAATATATTTAATGTCCATCCCAGATGTATGTGATACATGTATAATTCAAGAAACAGTAATGACTTGTCAGTTGCTGCAAAACATCTTGAAAAAGCTTCTTCATATCTGCTTGTGTCTGAGAAATTGTACGCTCAACCTTGTGTCCACTCCAGTCAGTATGTCTGAGGCATGAAGAGGAAACAAGCCTTTCTCCTTCTTCTAAATCTCTTACCAGCTGTAAACATATTCTACCTATTCTCTTGCATTCTTTTGTTTTATTTTCAAAGGTGATCTCATCCTCCAGTTAAAGTGACTACCTCTCTGTACTGGTTTTGGGTTTCAGAACAGTTTTTCAGTCTTGCTACAGAAATGCAAAAAAATAGATCTAGTTTTCTCTTCTAAGTTCTTCTGGTGCTCATATATAGAAGAGTGTGATGTGTAAAATGAAAATCAGATTGTCACATTCTCTGCTCTCCATTTCCTTTGAGAAAATGGCTTTCCTTTAGCCCCCCAAAGGAATAATTGAACTTCCCATAAATTCTTCACTGCCCTGAGTCTTTTTAAAAAAGCCCTCCAAAACACCAGTAACCAAAATTAAACTTCATGCATTTTCTCTCTTGCAGTGAGTTAGATCTTTTCCAGTGTCTTTAGCCACTCACCATCATCTTTCAGGGCTCACCCAGCAAGATGGTCTTTTCTGAGGACAAAGCAGAGAAGCATTTATATGAGCAGTTGTCTTTTCCATGATGCCTGATGGTAACACCCTTTTTGGACAGCAAGCCCAATGGCATTATGCAACCAGAATCAGGATCTAAAGCAACTGTATTGGAGCAGCTGGTGACTGTGTCCACCAGCCTAAGGGAGGGGGCAGGAGGCAGACAAAAACTAGAAGAGAGCACATCCTTTTCTCACAAAATCTTTGTAAAAATGCTTCTGCATTTGGCAGTTTGTAAACTGAAGGCTTAAATTATAGGCTTGGTATAATTTTATATCACATCAGCTATACATTTCCTCAAGGAGTAACTCAAAGATTTTACTGAACTAAGAAAATTTCACTTGGGACTAAAGTGACAAAAGAACAGTTTTCATTACCTCCAGAAATACCAGTGTGGTCTTGGCTGGGTGATAGCATGAGTTTGCAGGGAATTCTGATGTGAACTCTCATGTATCTGAATTCTGAATTCAATTTCTGAATTATCTCCATTGGATACAGGGATTGAGCTAGAGAGGAGAAAAATTGCAATGGAAACAAGTTAGTTTGATGTAATAAAATGCAGTTTTCTGACAGAATAATGCATTAACCTTTTAATCTTCAAGAAGTTTCCTGTATGGAATGAGTATGGGTACATGTGAAAACAACATCTTCAACTCTGTAAAAACTAAGGAAGATTTGAACTGCAGTGCTTAATGTTAGTTTTGGTACTGTGAGATCTTCACTGCCACTTTTGTCCCCTGCTCAACATACTTCTCAGTGGTCTTCAATGACAACAGGAAAAACACCCTCTTCCTGCATGTAATTGCTGCATATTCCTTGTGTTTTAGAATATGTGTTTCACAAAGTAGTATACAGCTAGGATCCATCAATTTTTTTTCACAGAAGAATTGACAATTTACCTCCTACAGATAGAAATGACTCAATAATGGATAAAGATTTTTTTATGGATGTTGAATTTGTTTTATGACAACATCCTCAGTGGTTACTTAAGGAAATTTAAANTTTTTTTTTTAACAGACATATTTACGACGGATTACTTACTGACTTTGGATTGATGTCAGTCATAGTTATGGGTCTGTAAAAATATTCTTTGATTACATTAACTGCTTATAACTGAACAGGAGGTCATGCAGTATGAGCCACCAGAACATGGGTATTCCTCATGTACCTGTGTTGTTCAGTGGACAGGAGATCCCACTTACCAGAGTTAATGCAGAAATGCCCTACCCATCTTCAGGTACCAGCAGCCCAAGCCCAGCTATTGGAAACATGTTCACCAGTGTATACTCAAAGATACCTCTTGCAGGAGGGGTAGCTCCTCAGAGCCGCATCATTAACTGTACAATTCACCTTCCTGCTCTAAGTCCCAGGAGACAAGTGGTTACAAATGGGAAGCCTTTACTACAAGGTCCAGGTCCACAGTCTTTGATGACAAAACAGCAAGAATTTGGAAACATATTTTCTCTATGCACAGGTAATGACATTTCTTCTCTAGTATTACATACCTAGATGATACTGGTTTTAGTTGATGAAATCCTGTCTTTTTAGCATTCTTTTACTGCAACAGAAGAGATGCTGAAACAGAATGTTTTACTATTTTTCACTGAAGTAATTCATCACTTGATTGTGGCTAGGAACATTGTAATTTACAGCAGTTGCTCATACACCCTAAGCTGTCCTATGTTTCTTTATAAACAGCATAGTCTTACTTTGCTTTTCTAATGTAACTCAACAGATCCAGATAGTCACTTTGTGCTCTGTAGAGACAGAATTTTATGAGTACTGTCAAAAATATTCTGTCTTGGATGCATGAACACAGCTTTCCGTCCATGACTAACAACTGCTTACTCATGAAAGCAGCAGTATAGTCATCGTTTTTTAGTGTACTTAGACAAGGCAGGCTGTAAAGCACCTTGGAGCATGTCTTAACCATAGATTTGCAATCCAGTTTTTGGAACCACTGTGTATGCTGTAGAAAATAATGAAACATAGCTCTCACAAGATTTGTAGGCTGGTCCTTGGTGGGTAAGTGCTTTTAAATCAGAAATCTACATGTCTATCTGGAATTACTTTCTTGTCTGCTCCTGGGTCTGTAAAGATTAAAGAGAACTTTAAGGTTTCAGTAATTATTGATTCTGGCCATGCTGGAAATTGAGACGCTACTTTTGAGAAATTAGGATACCTTACTTTGAGAACTTAATGTAGATAAACATGAGGATTTCATGGATGGAAGAGAATTAAATATTTTAAAATACCAATAAAAGTTTTGATTTTTCTGCAACTGCAGAAAAGGAGACAGATTTCTTCTTTTATTCCAAGTGTATTGCTTCTCTTGATTTCCCTTCTTCACTTTGTTTGTGTTAAAATTCATTAAGTCCATCCACTTCAGCATGGCGCACAAACTTGAAACCAGCAGTATTTCAGAATGAGTTGAAAGTTAACTGCCTGCTTGAGTGTTCTGCTGAGTCTGGCCTATAGTAATGCATATACATATTCATTGGGGGACATCTGACTGGTGCTTGCTGTCGTGGTGGTGGTAGGTATTCCTCACAGCATCTGGCTTCAAGCTTCTGCTGTTGGCAGTGAGAGGAAGTGGACTCTTCACACTATGAGTTCTGGAGGGACTTACCTCACTTTGTCTGCAGGTAGAGCCTAGTTCTGGCTCAGTTCCAAGTGATTTGTTTAAACTTATCACAGCATGGATTGCTGTTTTATATTTCTAAAACCGCCTAATGTAACAGTTGCTCCAACAGCTGTATACTTTGCAGATATCATCACACAGCGAAGAGAGTATCACCTAGTTTATTGTCTTTGGTATTTGGGGATTTGGGTCTACTATGTGTAACTGCAGTGTTTCTGACTGTTGTCATTTCCATCCTTCTTCCTTGGCCCACTCTCCTGTCACACATTTAAAGCAGTCTGCTGTTTTGTGGGACAGCGAATAGAGAGATTGCAGCAGAAGGCCTGGCACTGGGGAAGTTTGTAATTAACACTGCTGTGTAAACATTGTTTGCTGGTAATAAATATGTGGTTGAAAAGACAAGAGGCAGTGACAATTGTAAAACAAATGAGGAACACTGGGAAAGAGATAAGGAGACAAAGAGAATGAGTGATGACAACAGATACACATACTTGTCTTCCAAAAGCATATTTTGTGTTTTTCTTCTGTTGCCAGATGATACAGGAGATCTGCATAGCCCTTAACTGTCCCTGTCTCCCTTCATCAAGTGGATGTTAAAGTATTACACTTGTAAATGAGAGAATATGTTGTGATTTTATTTTTGAGAATTTATAGAATAGCAGAAATTCCATAAAATGCAAAGAAATAGTTACCATGGAAGAAGATACTGTGAGCTTCAGATACCGTGGACTTCAGAATCTATGTTTCTATTGATTGGGATTAATTATAATTATTAACAATACTGCTTGCAAAGTTAAAGAAGTATATCCACTAGGGAAGAACTAAGATTCATCCATTTAGTCACATCCAATTAATTTTCTAAGACTTTGATCCCTGATATGCTGTATAAACCTTATAAATAAGACTATAAACCTTGAAAAACTGTTCATATAACAAGTGTCTGTGCAGTTCTTTCATGTTTTGTCCTTTTCTAGTGGCTGTTATATGGAGGGAATGTCTCTTGATAGGCATTTAATTTAAATAAAAAATAAAGCTTTTTCTCAAGAAGTCAGTGGTTTTCCTTTTACAGTTGTCTTAAGGTGATTTATAGAAGTCTGCACAATTCAGAAGTGTGTGGGTTTTTTTTTAATTTTTTTCTTCTGTTTTTAACTTTAAACCATATGGGATAGTAAAAGCAGCAAGATACACAGCAGTGTATCTTGTATTATTACTGGTTTTAGAAAATAGCTTCCCTATTCTCTTTCAGTAATGGATAAACAGCACCACAACAGGGAAGAACGAAAGAATGGAATATTTTAGAGCAGTCCAACCATGTGCCTTGTTTTCTGTATGTTTGTTTGTTTGTTTGTTTTTGGTTGTTTTTTTTTTTTTTTACAGGAGATGGTATTGAATGCACTAAGAGGACAATAATAATCTACAGTAAGCACAACATGCCCTATCTTCTATAGTGATAGAAAGCTTTGACAGTCAGTGATTTTTAGAAAGGATGCCGCCTCAAGTCACATTAAGAGAAACTGTTACACTTTTGTGCATGATGAGAACCTAAAGCATACTGTTTGTTTTTACTATATGGAGAAAAAAAGCAAGTCTTAACAGACACTGATGTATGTTCCCAAAGAAGATATTTTCACACAGAAATCTGGTGCAAAATGCAGGCATAACAGTAAAAATAATTGACACTGGAAATCTACAGTCTGTAATTTCATTTGATATGTGTATTTGACCACTTTTTGTGAATATTCAGTTTCACAGTTATCAGATTTGCTCAGACTTTGAAAGCAGATCTTTATTGACAGTAGTTGTGCAGGTGACAGGGAGTTGGAAAGACACCGGGAAAAATAAGCAGAAAGAGGTGAGAACAGCAGCGGAAGATAGAAGTCCATAAGGTGATAGGTCTTCAGCTTCTCTTTTCAGTGCAGAAGATCTTTTGACAGATGTCTTGTATTGAAAAATAATGTAATTTAAAAAATTCAGCTTTCTACTGAATCTTCTATTACTATGGTAAATTTTAAAAGAAATTCTAATCTTTTAATGATTCAAATTACAACTGTAGTGATATCCAGACCACGTTATGTATTCAAAAATGTATTACTTAGCTTATCTTCTCTAAATAAACATATCTGAGCAGTATTTCATCTTAAGAACCTAGTAGCTGTTCTTACTGCTTGTCTTATTCACTCATCTGTACAGACAATATTTTTTTGAATTTGAGCTGGATGATGTTCAGGTACATCCTGAGGGCTATCGTAACTAACATGGTAATAAAAACCCCTAATATTTCAGAAGACACCACGTGTTTTCCGGACAGCCAACATGCTCAACACCTGTACCTTTTCTCTCTTACTCTATGAATGAGAACATATTTTTCTGAAGTCCATCAAGAGCTATTAAAAACAAACATAATTCTGGTGGTTTAGGTAGTGGGGGACACCTGGGCTGTTTCCCTCATCATTGTCTAGCTGGGGACAGTGGAGGGTAGGGTCCTCCTGGGGGAGCTGGATCCTTAGTCTGAATCGCTGCAATCATACTTACGTGTTTATGGAAGTTCATCTGAAGCTTAAAGCAGATTTTCCTGGAATGTTAGATAATATATTGTAGTCTTCAAGCAGCTCAAACTTGTCCAGTGGAGAATTGCTGTGGTGATCGCTATTATCCACTAAGGTGCTGTCTGTGGAGGTGGTGTAGCTGCTGCACTTCTAGTCATTGTGCTTATAACAGCAGAGAGGTGCCAGGTAGACACAGGAATGGGGAAGGCTTCTGGTCTTCTTATGTGTTTGTGGTTTGAGCTAGTATGTTTTGCAAGCCTTTCCAGAAATTGCGAGCAGCTCTCAGTCAAGAGAGCTGTAGCCATCTTCTTGCTTCCCCTGCTGTCTAGCAGCAGACGACACTGCATATGTAGAGAGTCCAAGACTTGGAAACTAAGCTCACCTTTTGTTCCATCCTGGTTGCTCTACTAAAACTGCTCTACTCAACATGTGAGTATATGTCTGAGGCTGTATTATAACTAGGAAGATTTTTTGAGGGGAGGAGGGGGTTGAAGAGGGAGGGTCTTTTTGGCTTTTTTCATAGGCTTTGGAAGGAACAGCACCTCCAATGCTGTTAAGCTGTGTGAGAACTGTTAAACCTGACTAGGAAGTATCATTTGTCTCCATTGTCCAAGAGAGCCTTGTTTCACTTCTGGACAATAACTACACAGGCCTGTGAAGTCTGTTATGTGCAGAAGTGTTAATCAGTAAGCAGCTTGAGCCTCATTTGAAATCTTTTTTTACACACTTATTTTGCTCTGTAGTACTGTTGTTTTTATGTGTCACTTGGCACAGCCTGAAAACAAGTAGTTCATCAGTATTCTGTGTAGTTCCTTACAAAGAAAGCTTGACTAAGGTCTTACTTTCTTTTTAAGCTGTTTTTTAAAAAATCAATTTTCAGCAGTTTTTAAGTCTACTTATTGACAATGTTTAGGTACAGCAAAGTGATTAAGTGATAATGATCTTAATTGTATCCAATTTGACAAATTTTCCAGCCTTGCATATGCTTCAGTGGACTTGACATGTTTGAAAAGGAGCGTATGACCCATTAAGGCAAGGAAGTCATTAATTACAGCTCTGACAATTCAAGAAAATGTAAATAACTAGTGATACCAACATGTATATTGGATGATGTGTTATAAAGGGCCAAGGCAACTTACAAAAATTCCCTGGAGAGTATTAGGCTTGACACCAGAAAGGACCTAATATACACAGGTACTGTAAAATCCCTCAAGAGTATTAGGCATTTTGCCAACACTTAATAATTCTGCATGAAAAGGTTACTTTAACTTCTCTTATACTCAGCCTTTTATTTTTATTCTGTGCCTTGTGGGCTTGGACATTGTTTTAAAATTGATACTAGCTATCTAAAATACAGCAATGTAGTGAAAGAGTACACTCAAGTGTAGCTCATGCATTATAATTTCCATAGACAAAATACTAATCTTGCAGACTGGGGAAAGCCAGCTGAAGGTGATGAGCTGTATTTATCAACAACTTTATGACATCTGTTTTCACCATGACATCTTACTCTTGTCAGTAGCGTCCAAAGAGTTTTGCCAGATGAAAGGCAGCAAGGAAAGCATGGGCAAGCTTTATATATAATTTAATATATGATTTTTCATTTTTTTTCTTACAACCAGGAGATGGGACTAAAAATGTCTGCATAGAGAGTTACATATTTCAGCCATGTTTTATAGGGAAAATTTAGAATCAAAATCCAGTTGAAATTCAGACATCCTAGAAGTTTTTTAACTGAAAATTCTTGAAAGCTGCATTAAGCCCACTTCTCCCTTGGCATGCAGTAAGGTCTGAATATTGTCTCGTGATTATGAGTATTGCTATGCCTCTGTTTTTTTCAGCAGCAAATATTTTATAAGTTGCTTTTACATTTACACAGTGCTTTGAGATTTGCACCTGAAGTGTCAAATGCAAAATTCATTTCAGGGCTGCATGTGTAACTACAGAGAGAGAAAACAGGATGTTTTTGTCTTTATGTGGAAAAGCAGGGGTTCAAATGGTAGTTCAGTGTATAGTTAACCATGGATGTGTGTGAATACTGACTTTTTCAGATGGATTTGGTGTTTTTTTTTCCATATTACCATAACATTCTTCTTGAACAAGATGCTTTTTTTTAGCAGTGATATAATGTGATCTTCACTATGGTAATGTTTTCCTTCATTTGGTTCCTATTGCTGCAGGTCTGTTTGATGCTGGTGAGCAGGAAGCATATATACAGACTACTTGCTTTGTTTTAGCTATTCTCTCCTACCCCTCGCTCCCAGAAAACAATTAGAAGAGAGGATGTTCTTCTGATCTATTCTGTACATGATGAACAAAGATTCTCACACAGATGTAAAAATTAT
>JACDJE010000088.1:2583963-2622593 GCA_016647715.1 Pavo muticus | reverse complement strand
TTAATTTTGGTTGGATAATCCTGTATTGCTCATTTGCAATGTGAGTCAACCAGTATCATTACAGTCAGTTCAATACCATTTCAGAGCTAACCCCTGAGATTTTCAGTGATGAGATCCAGCTAAAATGTAATTGCATGAAAAGTTCTGGGCTACATAGTACTGAGAGAAAGTAAACAAAATGGGATGTTTTAATTTACTTGGCTCACAAATAAATCAGCCATTTTCACTTGGTAAAGACCCCTTCTTCATTTGTTAGTGCTTTTAATATGCTCTTTAAAGACAGGCACTACTTACAAATACTCTTCTTTTATGATAATCTGTATATGTTATGTATATTTATTTTATTTAGACATAACTCAATCACTGCCTAAGCATCTGTGCACTTAGAAGCAAAGAGACTACAAAACAGTGTCACCGTATGAAAAAAGCCTGAAGCCTCAACATTTCCTTGTATTCTGGCTGCGTAAAGAATGTATGCTGTTGTCTTCTTACCAACTTGTGTCATATGAATTTGATGTAATAATAAATAAACCAAGGTCTTTAATTCAGAAGAGCTAATGATCTCAAAGCTGGCCTTGGGCAGCTCAATGACCTGGGTGCACCCTGACAAACCTTCCCCATGCCTGCAGCCTACAGCTTTTACAGACAAGCTGGCAGGAGTGCAGACTCCCCTTCTCCTTGGAAGATGCCAACAGGGCAGCCACAGTGCCTCTTGCTGGTATTTGGAGAAATGGCGTTAACACCTAACCTAGGTTCTGGGCTGATCCTGCTTTGCTTGGAAGGCCTAAGGCTGCTGCACTCTCCTGGTGCCATGCGTGCAGGTAGGTATCTTGCTCTGGGACACCTCTGCTGGCAGGCATCCCACCACAAGGCCTGGTCATCAGGTAATCTCTGAGACTGGCTCTCCAGCTGCTTTTCTCCACCTCAGTTACACTCCCAATTACCCCGTTACAGCAATTAAAGAAAACTGATCTATGACAACATCAGAAGTTCTGATTTGTGGCCTACTCTCTCCATCTGTGAAAGATGTTCCCTGGGGCCTGCACCAGGGTCTGCATGACCCTGGGAGCCCTCCTTGAGGGAGCGGACCGAGGCAGCAGATCTGCCTCAGTATCTTCCTATCAGTTTTTCTTTATTCTGCTGCTAGTCCAACCTCTGGTGTTTACAAAAAGAACCCCACTTATAGGAGAGAACCTCTGCTTTCACACCACATTTCTAAAAATCGCCAGGAAAGCACCACCAAGCATCTAACCCCCTGGTCCTCTTCCCCACCCCAGAGGCGCTGTCGCCTTTCCTCATCTCCTCCCCATCGCTACACTAGCCACTCCTGCACCCCACAGCAGGTTCCCAGCAGCCTCCCCCCGCCCCTTTCAGATCCATACAGTCCCGTGTAGTCCCTTTAAACCCCCATGCAGCCCCACGGATCTCCCCGTGCCACCCCCCAATGCTCTCATCCCCTGCAGTGCCCCTCTAGCCCTAGAAGAGCCACCCCCGCGCAGCCGTGGCAAGGGTTAACGGCGGGGCCGGCGGGCACATGACGGCATGGCCCGGCCGGGTTCCGCGATGCCGGCAGGGAGGCGGGAGGTGAGCGCGGCGAGGCGTGCGCGACCGCTCTGCGCCCCGTTCCGTCCTGTCGCACCTGCCTTCAGCCCCCGGGGAAGGGTAGGGGGAGCTCGGCCCCTCCGCCGCTGGGAGAGGGTGAGTCGGCAGCTCCCGTACCCCGCGTCACAGCTGGGGGGGGAGAGGGGAGCGGGGAGTTGCGGGGGAGAAAAAGCCAAACAAACGCGCCTGTGGTGAGGTTAGCTGGCCGTTACTCACCGCGCTGGCCAGCTTGCTGCCGCGAGAGGAGAGCGCAGCGCCGTCTGGCAGGACGGGACACACACCCTGCCTGCAGACGGGTCGCGCCGCGAGTGAATAAGCGGAGATAGGTAACCGCCGGAGGACGGCGCGACTGCCACCGGCAGCGCGGAGCGGCGGGGCGGGGCGGGGGGCGAGGCGTGGCCCTGGTGGCCGGTCCCTGCTGTGGCTGGCCCTGGGCCGGCCGTCAGCCGCGCACGGCACAGCGAGGGGCAGCGCTGCGGCCGAGCAGCTGAGCCTCCCTGGCATCACAGCCGCGACATTCACGGCTTTCAGCTGTGCCCTACTCTCCCGAGACCGCGGGCAGCTTTTGGCCCGGTCTGAAGCTGCTGAAGTTTCAGCTGCGAGGTGTGTGGGCGTTGTACGGGTGGTGGTGGCCATCTCCTGGGACATCTGCCCGCAGAAGCGCGTGGTGGTGGCAGCGGGACACCGGGGCAGGTGCCTCTGGCCCCGTGGCTCTGCCTCCCACGGGGACGCCGCCGGTGCCGTGCTTGCACTCCTGCTTGCACTCGCACCCTCTCCGCTGCTGATGCTGCAGTGTCAGCAATTGCGGCCGCGCTCCTGGAGGGTCCAAAGTCATGATGGGCAACGCGAGCGGGGCAGCGGCGTGAGTACAAGGCGCAAGAGTCGGGTTTCGCAGAAGCCACAACGTGTGAGGGTGCTGAAGCTGTCAGCAACACATCGTAAAGCATGCCTCGGACGGGTGCTCGCTGCCGCCAGGCTGTGTTGGGTTTCTCCAACAGCTTCCCGAAGTTTGTAGCTCATCCTAATGAGAGTAACACCGCTCCTGGAAAGCTTATGCTTGCAGTAGTACTGCCTTGCTGCCCTCAGTCCTAAAGGAGAAAAGGTTGAGGAGATTCTGATTACCATCGTAGAGACCTGAGAAGGTTTTCCTAGTGGAGTGGTAAAAGTGCTGGGTCCCAATTGCACGAGGACATACATCATCCTGTCCCCCTGATAACGGCTGCCCTTCTGGTGATAGTCGCAGCATTAGCAGTGGCTGCATTCTGTGCTGTGTTTGTACAGCTCCTTGCACAAAGGCATTCCTTACTGTGACTAATCTTCCCAGGAATTACAGTGATGCAAGCAATAAGTAATTAGTATATTTTATTATGTTAGCCTTGAAAAACTCAGTCATGTTTGGAAGCTGGTCATCTTAACAGTGCTGCAGAGAACTTCCTCTGGCTTTTTTATGCCTGGCTCACTGATGCTCTGTCCAGAAGGCTTTCTGCTGGTCTTGGAGAACCAGAAAACCCTCAGGCTGTACATCCCTCCCCTCACTTTCCTTGGCTCACCACCTGCATTTAACAAAAGTGAGGCATCATCAGGGTACTGCAGTTTGGAAATCAGCCCCCAGTGGTAGTGCAAAAGTACAGGTGTTGTGAAAAGAACATGAGCTGCCAAAACAGTGGATTCTCTGTGAGGTACCTGCTATTCTCAGCAGTGCGTGGCTTCTGAGATGGCAGATAGCATAGAGGGTCAGAAGGATTCTGTGTAAATTGAGTGGAAGGCTTATTTGTAGTTTAAGTTTCGAAGCCACATTATCTTCCTTTACTGCAGCTGTTATTCCTAATCTGCATGTTGTCCCAACCTTAATTTCCAGCACTCTGTTCAATTCATTGTTTTCCAGTTGAAACTCCTTCCCTTGGGAAGGAAAAGGAAAACCCATCACTGCAGTTGTTTTGATTGTGAGGTGTAGTCAGGTGCCTGTGCAGCACCTGTACAGCAGTCATTGTACCAGTGCTTCATTTGATGTGCATATGCTTTTCAGAAAATGAGTTATTAAGCCAGGAGCTGGCACCTCTGCCTGGACACATGCTTGTTGCACACAGCTGCAGGGCACATCAACAACAGGAGCCTCCAGGGCCCTGTTTCTGTAGGCACTGGACTATTAGTGAGGCTGAGATGAGACAGCCTGTCATTGATGCTTTCCCCTGGACTGGTGCTGAGATGGGGCAGGTGGTTGGGGGAGAGGCTGTCCCTGTTCAAAGTGGGCTAAGGATGTGTGCACAGTCCTGCAGAATGCAGTCCAGGAGCACTAATAGAGGTGACCACAAGTCTGCTCCCCATGGTGTGTGGCAGCTGCTATGGAGCTGAAGTTAGGATTCTTCAACCTTCTTTGTTTAGGGATGGTGCTTGCTACCTGATGCGCAAAGTGCCCGTGTCTGATAAATGTCATATAACTGCATGTCTCCTGAGCTAGATTCACTACATCTCCTTAAACTGACCTCTGGAGCAGTCAGACTCAGGTTTTACTGGAGTTCAAGGGTGTTTGCCTCCTACTTCAGTGGGTGAAGTGGTAAGCCAGCTCTTTCTAAACTGCACTGGAACAGCAGACAGTGTGGCATACTGTGCTGCTGGCACAGGTTTGTGAATTCTTTGTTTTTCTTTTTGAAGGATTACTAATCACATTTTCCAGGGGTTCAGTCTGACTTTAAATTTTACTACATGGTTTTCTGAAAGTGAATTTATAAATCGTTGTTGTGGATTTTGAGTAACTTTGTTGTCATGTTGTTATTGATAGAGGTACAGTCATAAAGCTTTGAGTAATGTCAGTTTAAAAAAAAGGAGACTTCAGAAGAAATCAACCTAATTATATTTCCTTTGACATCAGCATGAGTAAGACAGGGCACTGCCGTGTCTCACTGATGGAGAGAAATATCTCACTGAAACGTGGCAAGTGCTTGTGTTTCTTTGGTACAGCAAAAGAATTCGTCTAGCACAGATGTAATATTCTTTTCTTTGGTATTCTTGTATTGTTAATTTACTTTATGTAAGTTTCAGTCTTTTTCAGAATTTCAAAGTGTCATGTAAGTCGCTAAATCAGGAGCTATTTATGATGTGAAGGTCAGACAGACTGTTAGAACATAATTAGCATCCTATTGGTTTTTATTTTGTTACATATGCTTTAATGCACCTCTTGGTATATCCAGTGTTTTGGTTTGAATCAGTTTGGCCCCGCTGGCTTTGATATGAGAATGGCATTTTGATGGAAGCTGGTACTAAACAAATGAAATCAATGAAAGGGCATTTGTGACCAAATAAATAATACTAACATTACTGCAAAGTAATCATTTAAAAAGATGGGGGAAGTAACTCTCCCCAAGATGTTTTAATATTTTGTTTGCAAGCTAAAGGAATGTAATATTTATTACAGAATCAGGAAAATGAAAATGAATTCTAGAGAAATAACTTGTTTCTGCTTTCATCAAAATTAACAAAAGTTGTATTGTGTGCACTTGCAGACCGTTTGGTTCAAAATATATCTTCCTGGCTGGAGGAAAGAAATTACAGGCCCAGAGGCCTTTTCTCCAAAGGCGGAAAACAGCAGTAGACAATGATAAAAGCGAGGCAAAGACAGCACAGAACTGTTTTCATCATTGTAAAACAGAGTCCAGAGGAGAACAGTAGGGAGACCTACCAGCTCTGACCTGGATTTTACCTGAGCTGGCAGGTCTGTGTAAACTGCGTACTTCTGTTGATAAAACTAAAGGCACTTCTACTAAGTAAAGCTGATGCATTTGTCATGTATTTCTTTGATTATATTAGTACTTTTTGCAGACAGGGATTATTGACAAGAATGTTCTTTATTTGTAGCCCATTTATAGTGCCATGCTATATTGCCTTGCCAGTGAAACAACTGCCTTTGTGTGTCCTTTTCTAAGGAGCTACTCACCTGTGTTAGGGCAAGGCACATTCTGCTTTTAAAACAAACCGAGAATTTCAGAACATTCAGCTCTGCCTGTCCTTAGTTGAATTGAAAAGAGTGATTTGTGCTTCAGCTAGACATGAAAATTAATAATAGTGCATTTAATTTGTGTACTATGTGAGTTTTATTCCTGTGATACACAAATATAACAAGGAAAGATAATATTTAGAATACATATTCTGTAACCATTTCAGTGTCGATAGGGTATCTCTTCTTAAAAATGTCAGTCAGGGTGTTGCTTGTGCCTCTGAATGGAATAGGCATAGGTCTTTCATTGTTAATGAGTTTAACTTGTAGTGTATGTGTGTGTGAGTATCTGTGCATGTGTATCTACTTCTGCAGTCACTTAGATGACTTATACTCTACTCTGGAGATGTGCTATGAATGCAGTTTTGCAAAAGGCATGTTTGGTGTTATGCTTTTTTTTTCTTTCTTTTTTTTTTTTTTTTTTTGGCAGTTCATAGAGAAAACTGGAACACTGTAGAAAGTCAAGAATTTAACATGAAAGCTTCCTGGAAACTTCAGTCATGAATACACTGGTCATAACTTTACTGGCTTCAATGCTGAAAATCTCATGTGCTGACGATAAAAGTTACAGCTCAATGTTTTGCTGCAGAGAAGTTGTAATGTGTGGTTCAAACCATAGTACATACATGAATGAAAACCATAACTGAAGCCGAACCTCAGTTTTATTCCTATCAACTTAATTTGTGCATCTAAACAAGCTAACTAGGCACTGAATCCATGATTCAACAAACTACTTGAACACATACTTAATGTTAAACATATGAACCTAGTGATTAAAGTTGGTTATGTACTATTCAGCTGAATTAGGGCTGATACTACCCAGTCTGTGTGACATTTTAGCCTACTGATTTGCACTGATAAGTGCAGCTTTTTTCTACAAATCTTTTTTAGGCCAGGAAATGTTTAGATCTAGTTGAGGTGTTCAGGAAATGTTCAGATGTTGCACTAAGGGACATGGATTATGGGGAAATATTGGTGGTGGGTGGATGGTTGGACTAGATCTTGGAGGTCTTTTCCAACCTTGTTGATTCTATGATTCTGTGATTCTATAATTCTTTGATGCTGCCATTTGTTAGGTCATGGCTGAGAAGATCACTTAAACCCTTTACTGGTTTTGTCTTCTAAGAATGAAGTAACGGGAAAACTAAAGAAAAGTGTCTAGTACAAAGTCAGAGTTGCAAAATTATTGGCATAAATTGGAAGATATTCTTGAAAATCTGCAACTGAATGATGATGTCTAAGTTAGAGCCTATCTGCAGATTTACAATAGAAATGCTTTTGCAGGGACTGCTGTTATGTTTTTGAATACTGCCATGCTGTGCTTGCTGGTGAAGCCCCACCAGAGTTGAGAGGGCCAGGGACATTTCTGTGGTTTTGCTTTTCCCTCTCCATTTTCTTGTGTGTACTTTCTTTAGAATGTGAACTGGCATCTCCCTTTCCTTTTTCATCTACATCTGCATAGTGCTGCCCTGCTGTGTTTGCTTTGCAACACCATTTTAATTAACAGACCAAAGAGGTGACAGGAAAAGAGGAGATAGCCTGTTCATCATAGTGACCCCAGTCTATAAGGGAGTCTTTTCAGTCCTGGCTGCATTCTTTGACTTGCTTAGCATTCACTTCATTTCATGGCTGGTTTAGCTAATGTGGAGGTAGCTGACCTTATTGCAGACTTCAGCTTTTGAAGGGGCAGGTTCTCTTTGTGTTAAAGCTGTGAGTCTTTGCTTAGCTTTGTTCTTTGTCCCTGACAGGCCCTGTAACACTTTGTTGCTTGTAGCCAGTGATGTCAGAGTTAAGAACTCTGGGCAGACCTCTCTTTTTTTTTTTTTTTTTTTTTTTTTTTTAACAGACATATTTACGACGGATTACTTACTGACTTTGGATTGATGTCAGTCATAGTTATGGGTCTGTAAAAATATTCTTTGATTACATTAACTGCTTATAACTGAACAGGAGGTCATGCAGTATGAGCCACCAGAACATGGGTATTCCTCATGTACCTGTGTTGTTCAGTGGACAGGAGATCCCACTTACCAGAGTTAATGCAGAAATGCCCTACCCATCTTCAGGTACCAGCAGCCCAAGCCCAGCTATTGGAAACATGTTCACCAGTGTATACTCAAAGATACCTCTTGCAGGAGGGGTAGCTCCTCAGAGCCGCATCATTAACTGTACAATTCACCTTCCTGCTCTAAGTCCCAGGAGACAAGTGGTTACAAATGGGAAGCCTTTACTACAAGGTCCAGGTCCACAGTCTTTGATGACAAAACAGCAAGAATTTGGAAACATATTTTCTCTATGCACAGGTAATGACATTTCTTCTCTAGTATTACATACCTAGATGATACTGGTTTTAGTTGATGAAATCCTGTCTTTTTAGCATTCTTTTACTGCAACAGAAGAGATGCTGAAACAGAATGTTTTACTATTTTTCACTGAAGTAATTCATCACTTGATTGTGGCTAGGAACATTGTAATTTACAGCAGTTGCTCATACACCCTAAGCTGTCCTATGTTTCTTTATAAACAGCATAGTCTTACTTTGCTTTTCTAATGTAACTCAACAGATCCAGATAGTCACTTTGTGCTCTGTAGAGACAGAATTTTATGAGTACTGTCAAAAATATTCTGTCTTGGATGCATGAACACAGCTTTCCGTCCATGACTAACAACTGCTTACTCATGAAAGCAGCAGTATAGTCATCGTTTTTTAGTGTACTTAGACAAGGCAGGCTGTAAAGCACCTTGGAGCATGTCTTAACCATAGATTTGCAATCCAGTTTTTGGAACCACTGTGTATGCTGTAGAAAATAATGAAACATAGCTCTCACAAGATTTGTAGGCTGGTCCTTGGTGGGTAAGTGCTTTTAAATCAGAAATCTACATGTCTATCTGGAATTACTTTCTTGTCTGCTCCTGGGTCTGTAAAGATTAAAGAGAACTTTAAGGTTTCAGTAATTATTGATTCTGGCCATGCTGGAAATTGAGACGCTACTTTTGAGAAATTAGGATACCTTACTTTGAGAACTTAATGTAGATAAACATGAGGATTTCATGGATGGAAGAGAATTAAATATTTTAAAATACCAATAAAAGTTTTGATTTTTCTGCAACTGCAGAAAAGGAGACAGATTTCTTCTTTTATTCCAAGTGTATTGCTTCTCTTGATTTCCCTTCTTCACTTTGTTTGTGTTAAAATTCATTAAGTCCATCCACTTCAGCATGGCGCACAAACTTGAAACCAGCAGTATTTCAGAATGAGTTGAAAGTTAACTGCCTGCTTGAGTGTTCTGCTGAGTCTGGCCTATAGTAATGCATATACATATTCATTGGGGGACATCTGACTGGTGCTTGCTGTCGTGGTGGTGGTAGGTATTCCTCACAGCATCTGGCTTCAAGCTTCTGCTGTTGGCAGTGAGAGGAAGTGGACTCTTCACACTATGAGTTCTGGAGGGACTTACCTCACTTTGTCTGCAGGTAGAGCCTAGTTCTGGCTCAGTTCCAAGTGATTTGTTTAAACTTATCACAGCATGGATTGCTGTTTTATATTTCTAAAACCGCCTAATGTAACAGTTGCTCCAACAGCTGTATACTTTGCAGATATCATCACACAGCGAAGAGAGTATCACCTAGTTTATTGTCTTTGGTATTTGGGGATTTGGGTCTACTATGTGTAACTGCAGTGTTTCTGACTGTTGTCATTTCCATCCTTCTTCCTTGGCCCACTCTCCTGTCACACATTTAAAGCAGTCTGCTGTTTTGTGGGACAGCGAATAGAGAGATTGCAGCAGAAGGCCTGGCACTGGGGAAGTTTGTAATTAACACTGCTGTGTAAACATTGTTTGCTGGTAATAAATATGTGGTTGAAAAGACAAGAGGCAGTGACAATTGTAAAACAAATGAGGAACACTGGGAAAGAGATAAGGAGACAAAGAGAATGAGTGATGACAACAGATACACATACTTGTCTTCCAAAAGCATATTTTGTGTTTTTCTTCTGTTGCCAGATGATACAGGAGATCTGCATAGCCCTTAACTGTCCCTGTCTCCCTTCATCAAGTGGATGTTAAAGTATTACACTTGTAAATGAGAGAATATGTTGTGATTTTATTTTTGAGAATTTATAGAATAGCAGAAATTCCATAAAATGCAAAGAAATAGTTACCATGGAAGAAGATACTGTGAGCTTCAGATACCGTGGACTTCAGAATCTATGTTTCTATTGATTGGGATTAATTATAATTATTAACAATACTGCTTGCAAAGTTAAAGAAGTATATCCACTAGGGAAGAACTAAGATTCATCCATTTAGTCACATCCAATTAATTTTCTAAGACTTTGATCCCTGATATGCTGTATAAACCTTATAAATAAGACTATAAACCTTGAAAAACTGTTCATATAACAAGTGTCTGTGCAGTTCTTTCATGTTTTGTCCTTTTCTAGTGGCTGTTATATGGAGGGAATGTCTCTTGATAGGCATTTAATTTAAATAAAAAATAAAGCTTTTTCTCAAGAAGTCAGTGGTTTTCCTTTTACAGTTGTCTTAAGGTGATTTATAGAAGTCTGCACAATTCAGAAGTGTGTGGGTTTTTTTTTAATTTTTTTCTTCTGTTTTTAACTTTAAACCATATGGGATAGTAAAAGCAGCAAGATACACAGCAGTGTATCTTGTATTATTACTGGTTTTAGAAAATAGCTTCCCTATTCTCTTTCAGTAATGGATAAACAGCACCACAACAGGGAAGAACGAAAGAATGGAATATTTTAGAGCAGTCCAACCATGTGCCTTGTTTTCTGTATGTTTGTTTGTTTGTTTGTTTTTGGTTGTTTTTTTTTTTTTTTACAGGAGATGGTATTGAATGCACTAAGAGGACAATAATAATCTACAGTAAGCACAACATGCCCTATCTTCTATAGTGATAGAAAGCTTTGACAGTCAGTGATTTTTAGAAAGGATGCCGCCTCAAGTCACATTAAGAGAAACTGTTACACTTTTGTGCATGATGAGAACCTAAAGCATACTGTTTGTTTTTACTATATGGAGAAAAAAAGCAAGTCTTAACAGACACTGATGTATGTTCCCAAAGAAGATATTTTCACACAGAAATCTGGTGCAAAATGCAGGCATAACAGTAAAAATAATTGACACTGGAAATCTACAGTCTGTAATTTCATTTGATATGTGTATTTGACCACTTTTTGTGAATATTCAGTTTCACAGTTATCAGATTTGCTCAGACTTTGAAAGCAGATCTTTATTGACAGTAGTTGTGCAGGTGACAGGGAGTTGGAAAGACACCGGGAAAAATAAGCAGAAAGAGGTGAGAACAGCAGCGGAAGATAGAAGTCCATAAGGTGATAGGTCTTCAGCTTCTCTTTTCAGTGCAGAAGATCTTTTGACAGATGTCTTGTATTGAAAAATAATGTAATTTAAAAAATTCAGCTTTCTACTGAATCTTCTATTACTATGGTAAATTTTAAAAGAAATTCTAATCTTTTAATGATTCAAATTACAACTGTAGTGATATCCAGACCACGTTATGTATTCAAAAATGTATTACTTAGCTTATCTTCTCTAAATAAACATATCTGAGCAGTATTTCATCTTAAGAACCTAGTAGCTGTTCTTACTGCTTGTCTTATTCACTCATCTGTACAGACAATATTTTTTTGAATTTGAGCTGGATGATGTTCAGGTACATCCTGAGGGCTATCGTAACTAACATGGTAATAAAAACCCCTAATATTTCAGAAGACACCACGTGTTTTCCGGACAGCCAACATGCTCAACACCTGTACCTTTTCTCTCTTACTCTATGAATGAGAACATATTTTTCTGAAGTCCATCAAGAGCTATTAAAAACAAACATAATTCTGGTGGTTTAGGTAGTGGGGGACACCTGGGCTGTTTCCCTCATCATTGTCTAGCTGGGGACAGTGGAGGGTAGGGTCCTCCTGGGGGAGCTGGATCCTTAGTCTGAATCGCTGCAATCATACTTACGTGTTTATGGAAGTTCATCTGAAGCTTAAAGCAGATTTTCCTGGAATGTTAGATAATATATTGTAGTCTTCAAGCAGCTCAAACTTGTCCAGTGGAGAATTGCTGTGGTGATCGCTATTATCCACTAAGGTGCTGTCTGTGGAGGTGGTGTAGCTGCTGCACTTCTAGTCATTGTGCTTATAACAGCAGAGAGGTGCCAGGTAGACACAGGAATGGGGAAGGCTTCTGGTCTTCTTATGTGTTTGTGGTTTGAGCTAGTATGTTTTGCAAGCCTTTCCAGAAATTGCGAGCAGCTCTCAGTCAAGAGAGCTGTAGCCATCTTCTTGCTTCCCCTGCTGTCTAGCAGCAGACGACACTGCATATGTAGAGAGTCCAAGACTTGGAAACTAAGCTCACCTTTTGTTCCATCCTGGTTGCTCTACTAAAACTGCTCTACTCAACATGTGAGTATATGTCTGAGGCTGTATTATAACTAGGAAGATTTTTTGAGGGGAGGAGGGGGTTGAAGAGGGAGGGTCTTTTTGGCTTTTTTCATAGGCTTTGGAAGGAACAGCACCTCCAATGCTGTTAAGCTGTGTGAGAACTGTTAAACCTGACTAGGAAGTATCATTTGTCTCCATTGTCCAAGAGAGCCTTGTTTCACTTCTGGACAATAACTACACAGGCCTGTGAAGTCTGTTATGTGCAGAAGTGTTAATCAGTAAGCAGCTTGAGCCTCATTTGAAATCTTTTTTTACACACTTATTTTGCTCTGTAGTACTGTTGTTTTTATGTGTCACTTGGCACAGCCTGAAAACAAGTAGTTCATCAGTATTCTGTGTAGTTCCTTACAAAGAAAGCTTGACTAAGGTCTTACTTTCTTTTTAAGCTGTTTTTTAAAAAATCAATTTTCAGCAGTTTTTAAGTCTACTTATTGACAATGTTTAGGTACAGCAAAGTGATTAAGTGATAATGATCTTAATTGTATCCAATTTGACAAATTTTCCAGCCTTGCATATGCTTCAGTGGACTTGACATGTTTGAAAAGGAGCGTATGACCCATTAAGGCAAGGAAGTCATTAATTACAGCTCTGACAATTCAAGAAAATGTAAATAACTAGTGATACCAACATGTATATTGGATGATGTGTTATAAAGGGCCAAGGCAACTTACAAAAATTCCCTGGAGAGTATTAGGCTTGACACCAGAAAGGACCTAATATACACAGGTACTGTAAAATCCCTCAAGAGTATTAGGCATTTTGCCAACACTTAATAATTCTGCATGAAAAGGTTACTTTAACTTCTCTTATACTCAGCCTTTTATTTTTATTCTGTGCCTTGTGGGCTTGGACATTGTTTTAAAATTGATACTAGCTATCTAAAATACAGCAATGTAGTGAAAGAGTACACTCAAGTGTAGCTCATGCATTATAATTTCCATAGACAAAATACTAATCTTGCAGACTGGGGAAAGCCAGCTGAAGGTGATGAGCTGTATTTATCAACAACTTTATGACATCTGTTTTCACCATGACATCTTACTCTTGTCAGTAGCGTCCAAAGAGTTTTGCCAGATGAAAGGCAGCAAGGAAAGCATGGGCAAGCTTTATATATAATTTAATATATGATTTTTCATTTTTTTTCTTACAACCAGGAGATGGGACTAAAAATGTCTGCATAGAGAGTTACATATTTCAGCCATGTTTTATAGGGAAAATTTAGAATCAAAATCCAGTTGAAATTCAGACATCCTAGAAGTTTTTTAACTGAAAATTCTTGAAAGCTGCATTAAGCCCACTTCTCCCTTGGCATGCAGTAAGGTCTGAATATTGTCTCGTGATTATGAGTATTGCTATGCCTCTGTTTTTTTCAGCAGCAAATATTTTATAAGTTGCTTTTACATTTACACAGTGCTTTGAGATTTGCACCTGAAGTGTCAAATGCAAAATTCATTTCAGGGCTGCATGTGTAACTACAGAGAGAGAAAACAGGATGTTTTTGTCTTTATGTGGAAAAGCAGGGGTTCAAATGGTAGTTCAGTGTATAGTTAACCATGGATGTGTGTGAATACTGACTTTTTCAGATGGATTTGGTGTTTTTTTTTCCATATTACCATAACATTCTTCTTGAACAAGATGCTTTTTTTTAGCAGTGATATAATGTGATCTTCACTATGGTAATGTTTTCCTTCATTTGGTTCCTATTGCTGCAGGTCTGTTTGATGCTGGTGAGCAGGAAGCATATATACAGACTACTTGCTTTGTTTTAGCTATTCTCTCCTACCCCTCGCTCCCAGAAAACAATTAGAAGAGAGGATGTTCTTCTGATCTATTCTGTACATGATGAACAAAGATTCTCACACAGATGTAAAAATTATAATGATGTATTTTTTCTAAGAGTATCAGTGAGATGGTATACTTATGACTAGGGTTTCTACAACTGACTTTGATAATTATTTCTGCCTTGAGGTTCAGTGGAGGTGGGGAAAGTAGTAAGATTTTTTTTAAGGTGTGTACTTAAATGTTTGAACTTAGCTTGCACAATAGACTACTTTAAGATGTATCTGATCTGTTTCTACCTGGATTATAAATGACATTTGCATGTTATTTCTGTGTCTGCATTTCGGTGCCACTTACCTCTCCAGGCAAATTTCATTTCAGGACACTAAGGTATTTACAAGCATTGTATGTAACCTTGTACTTGAATTAATGGAGCATGCCCTGCATTGTAAATTGTAAGAGAGTAAATAATCTTTTCACAAAATCGCAGAATCATTAAGGTTAGCCTACTAAATCATATAGTCCAACTATCGACCCATCACCACTATACTACTAAACCATATCTTTCTGAGCTACATCTACGCTCTTCTTGAAAACTGCCAGGAATGGTTACTCCACCACAGAATCATAGAATCATAGAATAGTTCAGGTTGGAAAAGACCTTAAAGATCATCAAGTCCAACTGCAGCCTAACCATACTACCCTAACTTTAACAACCCTCTGCTAAATTATGTCCCTGAGCACCACATCCAAATGGATTTTAAACACATTCAGGGATGGTGACTCAACCACCTCCCTGGGGAGCCTATTCCAGTGCTTAACCACCCTTTCTGTAAAGAGGTTTTTCCTGACATCTAACCTAAACCTTCCCTGGAGCAACTTGAGGCCATTTCTCATCTGTCTGGGTAGCCCATTCCTATATCTCACCACCCTTTCTGAGAAGAATTTTTTTCCTAATATCCAGCCTGAACTTGCCTGGTGCAAACTAAGGCCATTGCCTCTCATCACTAGTTACTTGGGAGAAGCCTATGCACACCTTGCTACAACCTCCTTTCAAGTAGATCCTTCTTTCAGGTAGCTGTAAAGAGCTGTAAGATCTGACATGAGCCTCCTCTTCTCCAGACTAACCAATCCCACTTCTCAGCCATTCCTCGTAAGACTCATAAGTGTTCCCCAGGGGTCAGTACTGAGGCCAGCCCTACTGAGTCTCTTTATTGATGATCTAGATGAATCTGAATGTAACCTCACCAAAGTGGGAGGAAGTGTTTATCTGCCTGGGGGTAGGAAGGCCTTTCACAGGGATCTGGACAGGCTGGATAGCTGAGCTGAGGTCAATAGGATGAAGTTCAACACGACAAAGTGCCAAGTCCTGCACTTTGGCCACTACTCCAGGCAATGCTACAGCCTTGGATCAGAGTGGGATTGTTTAGTCTGGAGAAGAGGAGGCTTGTGGGAGATCTTATCTGAAAGGAGCTTGTGGCAAGGTGGGTATTAGCCTCTTCTATGTAACTAGCAATAGGGCTAGAGGGAGTGGCCTCAAGTTGCGCCAGGGGAGGTTCAGGTTGGATATTAGGAAAGAATTTCTTCTCTGAAAGAGTAGTCAGGTGCTGAAAGAGGCTGCTGAGGGAGCTGGTAGAGTCACTGTCCCTGGAGGTGTTCAAGAAATATTTAGATATGGTACTAATGGACAAGGTTTAGTGGGGAAATATTGGTGGTTGGTGGACTGGATGATCTTGTAGGTCTTTTCCAACTTTCATGATTCTATGATTCTGTGATTCAGTGAGAACTTTGCATCAGAATGCCAGAATTTTATTCTGGTCTCTGCTGCTGAACCTTCTTGGTCTATGATGTGCCATTTCAGCTCTACGTCACCCGTGTTCTCCATCTCCCCCCCTTGTCTTTCTTCTCTGTTTGGATTCATGGTGGAGGGTGTGGTTGCTCAGTGACAGACAGGATCCAGCTGACACACGTATTCAGACGGTATTCTCCATTTGCAGCTCTAAGCAGTTGAAATAGAACTTGCTCTTGTGATAAAAAATCTCAGTTTGATGGTGTTGTTTGTGGTCAGTTCTTCAGATCCAGTGCAGTTGATAAAGTCAGTGTTTTAAGCTGCTTTCCCCAGATGGTGGAATAAAGGCAATTATGTTGGCCCATGTCGGAGGCACATATTGGTGCTATAGCAGTAGAGGCTGAACCTTCCCACCAATATTTGGTTACATTTTGCTGCCTTGTGACAGATGGCAGCAGAGGGGCAGTGTGACAGAATGACATCTGACTTAGAAGTGCGTATGAAGCAAAGGTGTGTAATTGAATTCCTCCATGTGGAAAAAATTGCACCCATTGGCATTCATCAGTGCTTGCTGAATGTTCATGGAGACCAGTGGTGAATGTGAGCACAGGGATGTGGTGTGTGGTGAAACACTGTGAAACACTGGGTCACCTCCACCAGTGCAGATATGATGCTAATGGTGGTGACTATGTGGAAAAATAGTGTTGTGTAGCTGAGAACTTCCTCTATGAAATAATCTTTGTATCTGTTGTAATTTCCCTGGAAATAAATAGGAGGTGTTACTTCCAGAGTGACCTACATTAATAAGCTAAAAAAGAATATGATTCATTTTTGCTATTGCTCTCTTTTCGTTTAAAATAAAATATATTTCAAAAGCCTTTATGACAAGATGATGAAAAGGAGAAATTTCTGTAGCAAACACCTTGTTTTGTGGTGGATTTTTTTTCCGTTCAACCCCTATCATAAATTTTATTGTCTATTCAGGTAGAACCAGCAATTGAACAGTTAAGGCATTAGCTAGTGCTTTGCTAATTTCACAAATAATCACACAGAATTGCAGGAGTTGGAATGGACCTCAAGAGATTGAGTCTAGTCCCCCTCCTAAAGCAGGTACCCCACAAGAGGTCACACAGGTAGGCGTCCAGACAGGTCTTGAATATCTACATAGAAGACTGAATATCTACATACAAGGATACTCCACAACCTCTCTGGGCAACCTCTTCCAGTGCTTCGTCACCCTTACCATAAGGAAGTTCTTCCACATCTTAGTTACTGAACTTCCTATGTTGAAGTTTTAGGCCATTTCTCCTTGTCCTATTGCTACGCACCACCAAGAAGAGCCAGACCTCATCCATTTGCCTCTCACCTCCCATTAGATATTTGTAAACATTAATTAGATCCCTCCTCAGTCTTCATTTCGCCAGGCTGAACAACCCTCTGAGCTCTGCCAGTCAGGCAGTTCTCAATCCACTTCACTGTCTACTCATCTATCCCACACTTTCTAAGTTTCATAACAAGGATGTTGTTGATAACAGATGCTTCTCTGAAGAGAAGGTAGGCAACATCCACTGCTCCCCCTCATCTGCGCAGCTAGTGGTGACATCATAGAAGGCTACCATGTTGGTCAAGCATGATTTCCGCTTGGTGAGTCCATGTTGACTATTCCTGATAGAATTTTTCTCTTCCAATTGCTTGGAGAGGGTATTCAGAACAAGTTGTTCCATTACCTTTCCAGGGATAGAGGTGAGGCTGACTGGCCTGTAGTTTTCTGTATCTTCCTTCTTGCTCTCTTTGAAGACTAGATTGACATTGGCTATCCTCCAGCCTTCAGGCACCTCTCCTGTTCGCCAAGACCTTTCAAAGATGATAGAGAGTGGTTCACCAGTCACCTCTGCCAGTTCTCTCAACACTCCTGGGTGCATTCCATTGAGGCCCATGGATTTGTGTGCACTGATTTTGGCTAGACACTCTCTGACCAGATCCTCCTTGACCAATGAGAAGTCCTCCTTTCCCCAGACTCTGTCTTTTACCTCCAGGGTCTGTGATTCCTGAGGGCTAGCATTAGCATTAAGGAATGAAGAAAAGAAGGCATTCAGAATCTCCACCTTCTCAGCATCCCCTGTTACCAAGGCACCATGTCATTTAGTAGGGGACCCATATTTTCCATAGTCTTCCTTTTACTGTTGACATACTTAAAAAAGACTTTTTTGTTATCCTTGTTATCCTTTACCTCCTTTGAGGGCCTTAGTCTTACTCATTGCATCTCTACAAACCCTGGCAATATTCCTGTATTCTTCCCAGGTGGACAGGCCCCTTTTTCACATTTTGCAGACCTTCTTCTTTCCTTTTAGTTAAGAATCATAGAATTACTCAGGTTGGAAGAGACCTTAAAGATCATCGAGTCAAACCATGACCTAACCATACTGCCCTAACTCTAACAACCCTCTGCTAAATCATGTCCCTGAGCACTACATCCAAATGGTTTTTAAACACATCCCGGGATGGTGACTCAACCACCTTCCTGGGGAGCCTATTCCAGTGCTTAACAACACTTTCTATATAGAAGCGTTTCCTGATACCCAACCTAAACTTACCCTGGTGCAACTTAAGGCCATTTCCCCTCGTTCTGTCACCTGTCACCAGTGGGAACAGACCAACCCCACTCTCGCTGTAAGCACCTTTCAGGTACTTGAAGAGAGCAGTAAGGTCTCCCCTCAGCCTCCTTTTCCCCAGACTAAGCAGCCTCAGTTCCTTCAATCTCTCCTCGAAGGGCATATTCTCCAAGCCCTTCACAAACCTTGTCACCCTTTTCTGGACCTGCTCCTGCACCTCAGTGTCCCTTCTGTACTGAGGTGCCCAAAACTTAATACAGTACTCGAGGTGAGGCCTCACCAATGCCGAGTACAGGGGCAGGATTACTTCCCTAGTCCTGCTCACCACACCATTCCTGATCCAAGCCAGGATGCCACTGACCTTCTTGGCCACCTAGGCACACTGCTGGCTCATATTCAACTGACTGTCCATCAGTACACCAAGGTCCCTTTCTGTCAGGCAGCTTTCCAGCCACTCCTCCCCAAGCCTGTAGGGTTGCCTGGCATTGTTGTGACCAAAATGCAGGACCTGACACTTGGCCTATTGAAACTCATACAGTTGACCTTGGCCCATCGATCTAGTCTGTCCGTCTGTAGTGCCCTTCTCCCCTCAGGCAGATCAATACTCCCTCCCAGCTTGGTGTCATCTGCAAACTTACTGAGGGTGCACTCAATCCCTTCATCAAGATCATTAATAAAGATGTTAAATAGAAGCGGCCCCAGTACCGAGCCCTGGGGGACACCTCTCGTGACTGGCCGCCAACTGGATTTAGCTCCATTGACCACAACTCTTTGAGCCTGGCCATCCAGTCAGTGTTTCACCCAGCAGAGCGTATACCCATCCAAACCATGGGCAGCCAGCTTCTCCATGAGAATGTTGTGGGGGACAGTGTCAAAGTCCTTACTGAAGTCCAGGTAGACCATGTCCACAGCCTTACCTTCATCCACTAAGCGGGTCACTTTGTCATAGGGTGAAATCAGGTTTGTCAGACAGGATCTACCATTCGTAAACCCATGCTGATCCTCTGGTTGACCTTTAACTGGTCCATGGTGGCTCCCAAGATTATCCGTTCCATAACCTTCCTGTGCACTGAGGTGAGACTGATAGGTCTGTAGCTACCAGGATCGTCTTTCTGTCCCTTTTTGAAGATGGGCGTCACATTTGCTAGTCTCCAATCCACTGGAACATCCCTGGTTAGCCAGGACTGCCGAAGAATGATGGAGAGTGGCTTGGCAACCACATCCACCAACTCCCTCAGCACTCCAGGGTGCAATCCATCCGGCCCCATGGTCTTGTGAGCATCCAGCTTTTAGAGCAGGTTCAAAACTATCTCATCATAGATCATGCAGGGCTCATCATAGATCATGCTCCTGGGAGGCAGCAGACCTTCCTGTGTACAGGGTCTGGTCTACCTATTGGCCCTCATGCTCCCTTCAGCAGAGAGTCACCAATGACAATGACTCATCGTTTTTTCTTTGCCGATGAGGTTTAAATGCTAAGTGAGGCCTGGTTAGAAGAGGTCTGGTTAGTTTATCCATGAGTTTCTTGCTCATCCACACAGGCCTCTAATCTGGTCTAATTTCATGACTATTTTTCTGTTGTGGGTGTGCATCATTCAGATTTAAAGGAATGAATGACAGCACTGCAATAGGTTCCTTCCAACAGGATATTTTAAATAGCATACATTGTTGCAGTTGATTATGCTACTTGCCACATAACATCATAGATGTCCAACCTTTTGACTTCTCTGGTCTGCATTGAGTGAAGAGGAATTGTGTCAGTCTACGTATAAAATATATAATACTGTTAATGTATGTAAGAAACGAAACTGATCTTTTTAAGTATATTTTTAATAGAATATAAGAAAAGAGCAACAACAACAAAAAAAAATGTGTGATATTTCACCTTGTTTTTGTGAAATTTACGTGTCAGTCTGTTTCAATAGAAGGGATTGCATTTCTTAGTGAGTTCTCAAGGTGTTCCTCAGAGAATTTTATGAAATTTTACTCTTCCTGTACTTCATCCTTGAAAATACTTGTTCATGAATGTGTGTACTGCCAAAAAAGCAATGACACGAATAAGGCATGATTGTGAAGCAACGGATATTTTTCTCTGTGTGATAGGTTTTATAAAAGTCTAGTAAAGAGACATGGTCTGATTGCAACTCTGTACATTCCATTTGAAAATTTGCAGGTTATGTATTTATGTTGATTAAAAATGGAGTTGCAAATATACCAAAAAAAAGATTATTTCTTTTTTTTACGATCTTGAAACCTATTGTCAAATTTCTTTATCAAATTGAAAAGAGAAGCTGCATATCTTTGCTGTTCACAGGACTGTGTTTAGACAGTGTATCAAGATGCATAAAATTATTTGTCATAACTTGAGCTTGCCATAATTTAAGTTTGATTTTGAACACTGTTACGGTTTGAAACATAGCACACATAAGTTGATTTTCATCTTGAAGATGCTTGTTTCACTCTTAAATGGGCAGTCAAATCCACCAAAAGTGCTAAATCTGTGAGAAGTTTTTCATCTTTATGTTCTGACACAAATTTTCCTTTTGATTCTATAAATGACTTGATTTCATTCATAAAATCTTTTTAGCATTTTACCCCAATTTAGCCACCTTACTTCAGAAAAGTAAATTATGTCCACATAATCAACATCTATACTTCTAAGGGTCTCCTGGAATTCATAATGGTTCTGTTCATTTTACTTTAGGAAATTCACAGCTTTGGTGACAATTTGCATGACATTATCCATTTTTAAACTTTTGCACATAAATTTCGTGATGTGCAATGCAGTGGTATTTCATCAAATGTGAGCTGCCTGAAGCAATTGCATTGTCTTCTTGTCATGGTTTTGTGAGTTTTAGTTATTGGTATTCCACATCATAACATCGTGTAGTGCACTGGGAGTTAAAGAGTTAATGCTCCAGTTCCGGGCACCTGTCTGGAAGAGAAGAAGAACTACATACCCCAGGGGGGCTTTGCATTCAGAGAGGACTTATAACCCCTGGCAAGGTCACCTGATGTCCCTTTTTTCCTTCAGCTCTCCTCCCTGCTGCTCGACCCAACTGCGTGTCTCACCTCAGCTTTATAGTGAGGCCTTTCCACCTTTCAGACACTCTCTGTCATTATATTTGATTTATTAGCTTCAATTCTAATTACATTGTATTATAGTGTGTTATCTTGCATTCCGATGCCATATTTAGTAAATTAGTTTGTTTCTCCTCAGATCATTGCCACTGTTTTTAATTACTTTGGGGTCCCCTGTTTCCCATCTGCAGATCCCTCCACCCTGCTAGTCACAGAACCGGGCCAAACCAGCCCGTAAACAGTCAACACTTCTATTAATTTTATAAGTCATTCTTTTTTACCAACCCTTACCACAGTGCCATCAATAGCTGTAACAGATATGTTGACAAAGGTTAAAGAAAATCACTTTAATGTAGTTTTTACTGCTTCATACAAATCAAGAGATTTAGTTATGTTTTTTAAGGGCACCAAAAAAGCCATTTCTTCTCTGATATTATATTTGGTAGTAGTATCTCCAGTAAAAGTGACAAGTTGAGCCACGTCTGTAGCATCAGTACTTTCATCTATCACCAAAGCACAAAATTCAAAATTAGCAGCTTTTCTCTCCTAACTTCTTCTGACAGATTTTCCCATTTCTTCAGTTCGTCTTGTTATAGTCCAGTGAACCAAACTGATTTTCAAAAAATCATTTTTTTTTAATCAGGACAAATAATATCTGCCATGCTTCCCATACATTGCTTAATAATGTAACAATACATTGCTTTTTTGCAATCAAATTTGCTACCACATAATTAGCTTTTATAAGAGTCCTTTTGAGTTACAACTTTAAAAAAACTTTTGAGGTGACAGACTTTTTCCGGTTTCACTATTTTGTCTTTACAAAACATATCCTGAAATGCATCCAATTTGGCAGCATGTTTTGGCATATGATGTCTTTTCAAGTTATGATCTTTGAAAACTGACACCATTTCTGTGCAAATAAAGTGTAGAGCCATGTTATTTAACACAACAAGAAAGTACTCATCTGTTCATCTTTCATTGATCACTCTTCCTTCATCCAAGATTTTTCTTTTTTTGAGTTCTGTTCTCTTGTGAGACCACATGGGTAGGTTGAAATAGTACTATCGGCAATCATTGCACTTTACTCTTGGCATAATTGCACATAATGTGTAGTACTTGCAGGTTTTGATGCAACTGAGGATGTTTGGCAGGTGCAAGGGGTGGAGCTAGCAGTGCAGTGCACCCTCCCCGTGTCCTGTTTTCAGCTGAAACAATCTTAATAGCCCACCAATGTTGTGCTGTTGCTGAGAGACGAGTACATCCCTGGGGTGGGCTGGGCCACTCAGTGGTGTGGGGCAAGCACCATGATGGTGCAGGGCAGTTGGCAGTCACAGGATGGGCTGTGCTGGGCTGCAGGTTGGACACGCCTGCTGTACATTTTTATACAAGACATTCCTAGAGGCTGACCTTCAGGAGAAATTAGACTGATTAATCAGTTACTGAAATGCTTCTGAAATAATGAAAGTTGTTTGCTTCTTTGATTGATCGCTCGGACTTGCCACAAGGTTCATTGATATAGTCCTGTATTTTTGAACATTTTGTCTTCCTCTCTATCCAGAAGTATCCCTAAACCATTGCGAAGAAATTTTCTGAAGTGAGCTAGGTTTCAGATACAAAATGTTGCTGTGCAAATATACTGCTGTTTGCATGCAAATGACACTCAAGCTGCATGCCTACCAACACATGATTGCTCAAAATTTCACACATTGGCAAAATTTAAGCAATGGCACGTGTGTATTTTTTATAATATAGTGTAGTTTACCAACACAAACACACTGCTTGTATACATGATCCATTTTTGTTCTTTGGTTTTAGAATCACAGAATCCTTAGAGTTGGAACTACATGATCTTTGAGATTCCTTCCAACCCAAGCTATTCTATAATTTTATGATTCTGTGAATTTAGATCCTTAAAGAGATACCAAATCTTACTCCAGGAAGATTAAACTGTTTTAGGGTCTCCAATACAGTAGTGGGATACTGCTCTTTCTAGAGTCTAGTTGGAGTAGTGCAATGTGACTGATATTGTTTCATCTGCAGAAAAATTTAGTGTTTTCCGCTTTTAGGAAAAAAAAATATATAGGGTGATTCCTGTCTTGTGTTTGGAAATGATCCTATACAGAATCTAGTTGAGCAGAATTAATGTGCAATATTAAAACTTCCTCCCTGAAATATTTAACAATAGATTAAAACCTGCAGTGTGACAGAAGAACACTGACAATCTTGGGAATTGTAAATGGCAGGCTTTAAATTCACTTTTCTTCCCAAATGTTCTTCAGCATTTTTTAACTAGTTCGAGATTATAGTAACAAAGTAAATGATTAAATTTGACAGATAGAATTTTCTGAGTCTGTTGTACCATTGTGGTATATAGCTCTTCTGAATAGCCCCAACAAGGTTTCAGTGCTATCATCTCCATGCAGTGTGATTCACTTCCCTGGCTGTTAACAGATAACAACCGTTAATGTCAACTGACAGAGAATGCTGACTGGCCATTATAACATAGATATGCTGAAACTTAAGGTAAGTTTCTTAAATAAGCCATTTTAAAAATCAGGATAACAACTGGAGTTAACTTATTAGAAAGAGGAAAGTGAGAGTAAAAAAGAGCAATCAAAATGTGCATACATAACTCCCACGAGGTCTCACATGGACTCCTTGCTTGCAACAAGTGCAGGAGCTTGTGTGCCCGCTGCCCAATCCTCTTCAGTCCTTTGCAGTCTTTGTTTCAGTCTGTCTTATTCCAAGACTGGAAAGGCTCTGGGGTGAAAAGAAATTCATCATTAATGGCTTGGAAATATCCAAAACCAAGTGATTTAATTAAGTTTCTGTGATTAAAGGAGATCTCTGTGTATCATTTAGTCATTTTTACTTAAACATAGGAAGAAAATACTCGTACTATCAGGCACTTGAGGAAACCCAGAATAATTTTTAATATTTTCCTGGATTAATGACTCATACTTTATTCAAACACCAGTATAACGTGACAGATGGTCATCAACTTTGCAGACATTATCAATGTGAAGTTTACTTTGGCAACTAAGTATAGCTTAATTATATAAAACACATTGTAATATTCTCATTCAATCCTACTCAAGTGTTTTCAATGGTTTATTTCAAAGGATAAGTCAAGAGTTCAGCAGCAGCATATTTGATCTAGATTGAACTTATGTTTATTACATACTACTATTTGAACATCCATTTATAAATCTGCATTTGGCTTTCAAATTTCAGCTAACTGTATTATGTAGTTGGTCTGTCATTAATCAGCACTCTCAAATTAAATGTTTGGGTTTTTTTAATCTACTGACCCAACATTGCTGTCATTTAATCAGTGAATTGTATCTTCTAAACAGTTCATACTGTTTTTTCTGACTGTTGTGATGCTTTTGACAGTAAGAGAGGACTGCTTATACAGTTGTTTAAACATTTAGCTGTAAGATGAGTTGGCTTTTGAAGAAGGAGGAATGTTTAAAACATCTTCTGTAATTTAAAAGAATTACTGTTAATGTTGGGACCTCAAGGCCTGCTGGAAGACTACATCTGATATCCTGTGCATACCTCCTGGCTCTCTCTTGAATAGTGGGAAGATTAGTGCTGCTGCCTGCTTCTTCTTCACCTGTCCTGGAGCTGTAAGGTGTTTTTTGTCTACCTATCTATACCAAGACTTGCTAGCTGTCCTTCATCATCTAAAATACATTTCAGTTTTGGCTTCTTATGGAGCAGATTGTCTTGAGGGAGATCATGCAGCATATGCAGGACAACCAGGGAATCAGGCATAGGCAGCATGGGTTCACGAAGGGCAGGTCCTGCTTGACCAACCTGATCTCCTTCTATGATCTAGTGACCAGTCTGGTGGATGAGGGAAAGGCTGTTGATGTAGTCTACCTAGACTTCGGCAAAGCCTTTGACACTTTGACACTGTCTCCCGCAGTATTCTCCTGCAAAAGGTGGCAGCCCATGACTTGGACAGGTACTCTCTTGGCTGGGTAAGGAACTGGCTGGAGGGCCGGGCCCAGAGGGTGATGGGGAATGGAGTTAAGTCCCGCTGGCGACCAGTCACGAGTGGTGTCCCCCATAGGTCGGTGCTGGGGCCTGTCCTGTTTAATATCTTTATTGATGACCTGGATGAGGGCATTGAGTGCAACCTCAGTAAGTTTGCAGATGACACCAAGTTGGCTGGTGTTGATCTGCCTGGGGGTAGCGAGGCCCTACAGAGGGATCTGGACTGACTGGATAGCTGGGCTGAAGCCAATGGGATGACATTCAGCAAGACCAAATGCCAGGTCCTGCACTTTGGCCACAACAACCCCAGGCAATGCTACAGGCTTGGGGCAGAGTGGCTGGAAGACTGTGTAGAGGAAATGGACCTAGGGGTATTGATTGATGCTCGGCTGAACATGAGCCAGCAGTGTGCCCAGGTAGCCAAGAAGGCCAATGGCATCCTGGCTTGCGTCAGAAACAGTGTTGCCAGCAGGAACAGGGAAGTAATTGTACCTCTGTACTCAGCACTGGTGAGGCCGCACCTCCAGTACCGTGTCCAGTTTTGGGCTCCTCACAGCAAGAAAGACATTGAGGCCTTGGAGCATGTTCAAAGAAGAGCAACAAAGCTGGTGAGGGGTCTGGAGCACAGGTCTTATGAGGAGTGGCTGAAGGAGCTGGGGTTGTTCAGTCTGGAGAAGAGGAGGCTCAGAGGAGACCTTATTGCTCTCTATAACTACCTGAAGGGAGGTTGTAGTGAGCTGGGGGTCGGCCTCTTCTCTCGTGTAACTAGTGATAGGACTAGAGGGAATGGCTTCAAGCTGCGCGAGGGGAGATTCAGGCTGGACGTTACGAAATACTACTTCTCTGAAAGAGTGGTCAGGCACTGGAATGGGCTGCCCAGGGAGGTGGTGAAGTCACCAACCCTGGAGGTGTTCAAGGAACTTTTGGACATTGTGTTGAGGGACACGGTTTAGTGAGAACTATTGGTGATAGGTGGATGGTTGGAGTGGATGATCCTATAGGTCTTTTCCAACCTTGGTGATTCTGTGATTCTGTGATTCTTGTGGCAATGGGAGCTTTTGCATCTTGCAGATATTTTCTCATCTGATTTCCTTGTTGCTGCAAAACCTGGTTACTCTTCCAATTTCCATATGAAAACCATTTGCTTTTGAATACATCATTTGTGCTCATAAGGGAATGTGAGAATTTCCACCCTGAGCCATGAGTGTATCTCATAGAAAATAACGGGATTCATGTGATGGGAATATTGTTTCTTGCATCCTGATTGGTTCCAGTGGGATTAGTTGCTATTTAACCACATTTGTTTGGATCTGAATGTGAGATAAGGAGCAAAGCAGTCAATATGAAAGACTTTTTTATCACAGGATACATTTTAGAAATGCAGGAGAGGTAATGAGAATAAAGAAACCACTTTTACACAAACGTGCCTACTCATATCTTTTCTTTCATCTGTGATCACACTAACTAGATAGTATTCACAGCTCCGTGAAACACACAATTTTTGAACTGTTTGTTATTTTGAATGGTGATGGGCAGCATTTGTTTTATAAAATTGTTCTGTGTAGTTAATAGTCAAGCCGCTAACTTTGCTTGAAATCCTGTGTAGGACCAATACCATTAATTCTTTACATTTTTTCGTATAGCTGTTTTGAATTCTTTTCTCACAGAAGAAAAATAATTTTCTTGCTAAATATGGAAGTGGGTGAGGGCTTTGAAACTTTCAGTGATCACATGGCAAGTTCTGTGCAGAAATTAATTACGGTATCTTACTGGAATGCTAAGCTTACCAGTAGTTTGAAAGGTGGAACAGCTTTTCATCTGCTCCAGTAAATACCTGAAAAACAAACTAGATAGAACAGATGATGGGTTTACTTAGCAATTGGAAAACATTCTATCCATGCCCATATCACACAGCTCCCTCGCTACTGGTGAACAGGGCTACCTTTCCCCACCAGTTAGGAGGGTGGAGAAGTCCTGTTGTCCCTAGCGTTACAGTTCTGTCTTCTTTCTCTTCATGTCTACTCTGCCACAAAGCCATTCTAGAAACCAGCATGCTTGTACACACTATGCTTTGGAGCTTCATCCTGTGCCTCAGATAACCCTGTCCTCGCCTCTTAAATCTCCTCTGCAATTGTCATTCCTTCCTGCCACTCAGCCCTGCCAGTTACGTCAAACAGCACTGATGGAAAAGTACCTCATGTAAAGAAGGATTGTTGTAATTCTGTGAGGTGGAGAAACCAAAGCCTGGGGCTTGCAATAATTTTCTCTATTTCACTTGTGGAAAAATAAACAGACAAAACCCACCAAATCCCCAATTCCAGTGATGAGTCAAGTATGATAAAATAAGTTTAAATAGTTCTTGTTTTAAATTTTGCCTCTGATAGAAATAACTAGTATTAGTTGGTATGGAAAGTATTGTAGTGACAGATTCTGGTCTCTCTTACCTGCAAACTACTGTACTGTGGAAATCTCTGTAAATTGAAGTGCTAATGAAAGAAAAGGATCCTAGCATGGACCAAAAAATATGAAATTATCAGTATATGAGAAGAAACTAGAACTGAATTTTATAAGTGTAATTCAAATATAGATGTATTTCTATTACAAATATGGCTCTTGATTATAGCTTTTACCAAGTGCTTGTTCAATTGTGCTGGCTGCAAGTATGCATTCAGATTAGATTTATGAACCTGCGCATGTACTGAAGCTGTTTTTATAGATTTGAATCTTAATATTCTGTATATTGGGAAGGACATCTTTTGACTTGTAAATTTTCCAGTTGTTGTATGCTGGCATTTGTGAGGGTAAAAAATAACTTTTATTCTCAGCCATCAAACTCAAAGCACAATGCGCAGGTCTTCCTCTCAGAGGAAGGAAATAAATAATCCCCTGTGTGCATTCTGCAGAAGATGGCTGCAGTTGCGGATAACTACGTTACTAAGAAATTGTACTGCGGAGAAGACAGTGGCCTTTTGGTGCTGGTGAATGTGCACAAGGCCTTGCAAGTGGGAAGATCAGCTCCAGCACTAGCTGAGAGATGCCTGAAAATATGAGCTGGGAAGATCTTTTTACATGTTTGTGTCTACCAGTGAGACGTTATATCTTCTTTTAACAGAAAATATTCTGTAAATGATCTCTGACTCCAGCCTTAGATTCTTCTTTGATCTGGAGAGATCCTCGGTTAACTTCTATAAAGAGGTGGAAGGGTCTGTGCAGCCAGAAGGACATTTACACTAGATGGTGACACCTTCTTTCTGTCAAAGAGTGAAGTTGAAGCTTAGAATGAAAGGTTGTTGGAACAGTTTGTTTTGCCTTTGGAGAGAAGTCACAGAATTTTTATTAGAAAATGCTGAACTTCCACAGAATCTGGAAAAATAAGTCTGTGTAGAGTATATCTGTAAAGTGTTGTGAGCATAGGAAAAAATTTTGTTAGGTTTTAGAGTTTTACTATTCTTTGATTCCTGTTATATTTCATAACATGATATTCTTCATACGAGACATTTTTTTGAAATTATTGTGATGTAAATAATGTTGAAAGAAAGTTAATTGAGTCTGTGTATAAGCTGCCAAAGAGGAGTCACTTACTAAAGAACAAGAGTAGCTTTATAAGAGAGAAAGAGCTTATAGGAAGATTTTTTCATAAGTGTCTTCTCTCTGAAGTTCTAGAAAGGCCCTGATTGCTTTAAAACAGGAAAAAACAATCTCATTGAAAGTGAAATAATGAGGTGTTGAAGACTGGCAACTGCAAACGTTTCTTAAATATTATTTTGAATTGTTGGAAAAGAAGAAGATCAGCATTGGTGTTTTCAGTCATTCGTACTTAAATGATTTTTTGCAAAAGATGCAATTCAGTATTCCAGTCACTTCATTAAGGTGAGTAAATTGCTCTCCTAATGCACTGTGGTAGGATTTAGAGTTAGATTTTCCTAATAACCTTTCACGTCCACTTTTCTGATCAATATTCATACTGTTTGTAGAATTATCATAGAATCATAGAGTCCTCAGAGTTGGAAGGGACCTTTAAAGGTCTTCTAGTCCAGCTGCCCTGCAATGAACACAGGGGAGTGAATCCACAACTAGATCAGGCTGCTCAGAGCTTAGTCCAGCCTGACTTTGAAAGTCTCCAGTAATGAAGCATCCACCACATGTCTGGGCAACCTGTTGCAGTGCCTCACCACACTCACTGTAAAATATTTCTTCCTTATACCTAACCTAAATCTATACTCTTTAAGCTTGAAACCATTTCCCCGTGTCCTATCACCACACGGTCCCTGCTGAAGAATCCTTCCCTATTTTTTCTGTAGCTCCCCTGCTCCCTTTTTAGATAGTGAAAGGCTGCTATCAGTTCACCTTGGAGCCTTCTCTTCTTTAGGCTGAACAGCCCCAGCTCTCTCAGCTTGTCCTCATAGGAGAGGTTCCATCCCTTGGATCATTTTTGTAGTGCTCCTTTGGTAACGCCTCAACAGAGCTATGCCTCTTCTGCACTGAGGACATATTATTATTATGTGCAATATATGCACAGACCTTAAATGTATGTGGTCATAGTAATTCAACACAAATTCAAAACACAAGACACAAACCTACTTCATTCCTAAGCATAAGTTAATAAGTTAATCAAACAGTGTAGCTACCTAACTTGTGGCTGGAAAAACAGAATCCACTGATTCCTGCTGTGCGAGTGATAAAATCAAAGAAGTGAAAAAANTTGTTATCTCTTTTCCATGCTGCTTTCTAGCCCTGTGCTGTTAAGGAAGGGGAGTGAGAGAATAGCTGGGTGGACATCTGGCCATCCACATCTAGGCACTGAAAACTCTGCCAACCATAGACTGCCAATATTCATTCATATCTGCTTGCAGACTTGGTTATTTAATGTTGCTTGAAGAGCTAGTCATATCAGAAAAAAATGCTATAGCTATTTCTCTGGTTATTGACTTTTTAACTCTTTTCCATTGGCATAGTTTAGTCTCCTGCAGTATTATGGAAGTGGAAGTGGCTTTATTTTGTGTCTTCAGCTTGCAGTCCATCTCACAACTACTTCAAAGCAAATTTATTTGTTGTTGTTAAATGAAGTTCAACAAAGAGTAAAGCTGAGTGTGGATTCCAAGAAAAGTGAAAAATAACTATGGCTGCCTGTAAGAGGTGCTGATTTATATACTATTCACATTAACATCAGGCACTTCAAATCTTTATTCAGTGAAAATCACACCAGAATATTAGGGAAACTGGCATTAAATTCCATGAAAAATAACTGAAGTTCTGTGTGATGGGAGTTGGAAAAAATGACTGAAGCAGCTTATATAGTGAGGTTTTGTTTATAAATAAAGACTTTTGTACTTGGGAATTCAATTTCAGTGAAAGTCAACAGGATTAAGTCTTAAAAAAAATTACATACTCAGTTTTAAGCATTTTTCTCTTACCTGTACAGCACATTCTCTCCACCAAGCTAATGTGAATATAAGTATCACTTTATTTTGTAGAGGTGTGGAGGAGAGATGTACAGCTGGGATTGTGAGCTTATAAAAGGGAGTTCAGTCTCCATCAGGACATTTGTGTATTTTTCTGCCCTTTAACAAAGGTGCTTCATCTCAGAGCAAAAGGCACATACATTTTCCTTTTTATATCCCTTTGTCCATGAACAATTCTTTCCAACACTTACAGGCACATGTACTCACCAGTGTACTGGTATGCCAGTATGGTTTCCTATGTCTTCGCATCAGACCTTATTCAGTAGCCAACTTGGGATGCCAAACCATCCTAACACAGCAGCATCCTCTTTACAAACCTGTGGTTAAGATGTAAGTCTCTGGAAACCAGTTTTGACAAAAATGACAGCTCAAGGCATGGGCTGGAGTTATCTTTGCGGAACCTGGGCCATTGAAGTGACCTTAATCCTTCGTGTTACTACCCTGGCTTTATGAAAGGTAGATGGGCTCACTTCGACTAGAAAGAATGAGGTGGNAATTACCATTTCTTTCTTTGGTTCCCAGTCTAAATGTTTTCGTAGTATCTATTCCTCTTCAAGATACTCATTGTCATTGCTAATACTTTATCTTCCCCAATCTGCTGCTGTTAACTGAAAATTACAGAAGTACTGTAATAGTTGTACTGTACCTATGGCCATACCTCTCAATTATCTGCCTAATGCCTTCAGTATATTTCTTTTTGTCTGAAATACACCTGGGCTGTGTGTGTTAATAAACATTTTCCAGATGTTGCTGAGTCCCACTCAAACTCTGACAACATGATTCTTTGCTTGTAGTTATGTGTGCAGAGTGAATTCCAGGCAAGAGTGAGTTGTGTCACCTCAGAGTCAGTGCCTGTGGCAGGCAGAGTGACTCTGTAAAGACACAGACTAGTGCTCATTGCTTCCCACAGCTGGCTGTATAAATCAGAAGCTTCACTGGGGACTGGCCCTTCAACAGATGTAGTGAAATCAAATGAGACAGACGGCAGTTTTTAATCTCCCAATGATTGTGTTTTCTTTTTTCCTTCCAGTCTATCTTCTCCTATCCTCACTGTACTCTGGTATTTCCCTGTCATTGCTACCGTTGTTTTTTGGACTTTTAAAACCGTTGTTCAAATCCTCCCTCAATCTGCAGTTTCTTTAGATGGGTGATGAAATACTACTGTGACAGCACTCACAAAAAGCAGCATTGTTCTGTTGTTAAAAATACAAACTTTACATATAGCTACAGAAAGACACAGATACAGTGCAGATGTAACAACAGTGTGTGTTGTCTAACTAATTGAAGTCCTTTTCTTGCACAAGAAGATAATGTTTGTTTGTTTGTTTTTCCATGCACTGTCTTTTATTACTTTACCATTTACTTCTAATAAGACCAAAACTGGTTGAAATTCATTTGAATATCAGAGTTTGTAGTGTGTGAAGGGCCTCGTGTGGAGGGAAGGAGAATGAGGTGTATGTGCCCTGAGTTTACTCACCTGCAAAATAGTTCTGCCAACTGAACAAAGGGAATATGCTGCTGGTTGCCCTGCTACCAGCAAGGAGGACTACCAGTAGTGACCAAGTCTATGTAAATGACATTTGGATTACTTGAGCAGTTTTTCAGAAATGCTCTTCCTCAGGGAGAGACCTGTGAGGGACTGTGCCTCAGGGCTCACAGATTGCACCAGGAAGATGCAGTTTTGTATTACTTTCTTTTCTGTACTGTCTGTACTTCTCTGGCTTTCTCTAGACCAAACACCACAGTGCCAGTTTTGCTGCAGTGTTTGTTTTTCATTGGTTTGACGCTGAAAACAATATAGACGTGTTAGTCTAGTACTATATGTTGCATTTTATCCTTGCTGCTTTGAAATACAAATTTTGATAGTCTTATGGCCTTGTACATTAAAGAGCAAGGCAGACCAGTGGAAACGAAATGTACAGACCCAGCTTACTACACTCCGAAGCATCTGTAGCTATCAGGAAACAAGGATGACACTTTCTTAGGAGGCGAAAAGGCAATAAAACTCAGTGTAGAACCTCTGCCTTAAGAGGGAAAAAAAGAAAAGACAACACCTTTACTTGGTTTATTCCTTGTAAATACTGGTTATAAAAAGCACAACCAATTCAGTGTTAAAAGAAATTGTTTAACACTTACAGTGGAAGGGAGTGTAAGGCATCTAGAAAGTATTTGAATTTCTGTTGTTTCTTGTTTTTTCACAAAAGCTCCTCAGGAAGGTGAAGCTCAGAAACACATGACAGAGTTTGAATTTGCTGCTTACACACATTTCTTTAATAGCATTTCCAGAGACACTCAGCAGTTCTGTCACTTGGAATGAAACTGAGATTTGGGAGTAGTGTAAGGAAATGAAAAAAAAACTTTATCAACACTTTTGGAAAATTCACTTTACGCACACAGAAGTAGAGGCAGAAACAGCAGTATAGGCATGAAGTAAGTTTGTTCTCAGGTGCCACTGAGAACTTCTCTAAGTAGGTGCTGGATCAATCAAATTTTTCTGGGTACAAAATTATAGACTCCAGTGATCACCTTGAGCTAGATTCTTGCAAATCTGCAGTAGAGGGAGCAGCTAAGACACTTAGATTTCATTCTTCTAATGTTGAGGAACATGAGCAACCCTTGTAAAAAGAAATATGTTTATATGCTAGAGCACTGTACAAAGATTACCTAGTTACATAATTTGTTCATATGTAGTTAAATATACAAATTCTGTTTTGTTATTGTTGGTACCATACAAAGCTGTGTAAAGCTATTTATGGTTTTTTAATGTGTGTAAGTGATAAGTTCATTGTTAGCTACCATAGAAAGGTTTTGTGAAAACCAACGTTTGAGTTTTCATGTAAATAAATTAGGAATAAACTCACCATAAGCAGTTCTGCATATCTAGGGGTTTTTTTGTGTGTGATTTTGTGTGTTTTTTTCTTTTTTTTTCAGAGTTCCTTTTTTTTCCATTGTCTGTAGACGGTTTGCTGCAAATACTTTCTCAGTCTAGAGAATAGCCAGAACAATGCTGATGTTTGCCTGCAAGAGTTAGAACTAAGTAAAAAAAAACTCTTTTGGCAGCATAACCTTTGCTAAGGAGCCCATTTTGTCCACCAGTGTCTTGTCCACAGTGAGTCAGTCCCTGCAGGCGTGTGGTGTACTGCATGGCTACATATCCTTAGTGAGTCCAGACTCCATCAGCTCACGCATCTGGCTCTGCATGTCAAGTTCCTTCTTAAGTTCCCTTTCTTATACCTCCTGTTGGCAGGAAAGGAAGAGAAATACCATGTGATCCTAACATGGCTGGTGTTTTGGGGAGAGGGCAAGCAGGGTCTTCCTGGTACCTTCACCAGTCATTCTGAGTTTGACAGCGAGAAGAAAGTGCATACAGGGACTTTTATAGATGGTTCTATGGTTTGAAATGTTGATAAACATCAAGTGCCGTTGTGTGTATACAGAGCTTTGCTCTAATATCTTCTGTGTGCAATGAGTAACTCAGTGGAACCATGGAGGAAAAGATGTATATGAAAATGTGTACACATTTTTAGGAAGAGGGTATTTTATAACCTAATGTTTTATTGCAGTAAACAGTATATTAAATGTGATCTGTAATTTTTTTCACCAAATGTTTTCAGCAATTACATTTTATTTCACAGTGTTGATTTATAAATAGAAATGAGAGATCTGTGACAGTACAAGAAAAAGTACATTCAAATTCTTGATTAGAAATACTCTCTGAAATAGCCTGTTTTTGTAACGTACATGAAATGTTGGACATGGATTCACTGAAAACAAACAAAAAATCACTTTAAAATTTTCCTTCTACAATTCTTGTTTTATCTGTTTTGGGTGATAACATGAACTCCTGATTCCTGGTGAGATTAAGAAAATGTGTAAAACTGTTAAACCAGAAAGAACCAATAGGCTTTTGGATTTAGAAAAAAAAATAATTTGGCAAAACAAGAAAAAATAATAATGAGCAGATTCTTTCCACATGACTGCTTTTGTCATGAATTCCTTCATCTTATACTAAACTGTAAGTTTATTAGTTGTCAAATTGAGCAATTTGAATAGTTCTTTACCCTCAGATCACTAAAATAAATCTTTTAAATTGGATTCCTGAGTCCTATGTGAGGAATTTGTTAAAATCAGAGATGAATGATAATAATCTCCTTTTTTCCCCTGCAACTACCCAACAAGTTATAGCTAAACTAAGGTTTCTTTCTTTTAAAATATTAACAGAGGAATAATTTCATAAGAATTGCAAACAAAAAACCAGGTGTTAACTTACAAACCTCACATCAGTACATCTGATAAAGCTTTTTTAATTGTTTCTTGAAAAAAGAAAACTTGGGTATGTCTATTCAGATTTATATGATGTCATTAAGTAAGAAAAGCGGAAAACATAGAGAAGATCAAAAGGTAGTCATGAAAACTTCAGACTTTATAGTTGTCTGCTTATGAATTGTTAATGTAAGAACTGGCAGAGTTAAAGACATATGGGCTGCTGGGGTTTTTTTGCCCCATGTGTGAAACATGGTTACCAGTTATAAAAAGCAGTGTGGTTTAGTTTCCCATACATCCTTAGGTATGGATGTCTAGTATATTCTATTCCTGGTTGGTACTCATGTAAAATCAAAGAATGGTTTGAGCTCAAAGAGACTTTTAAGATCATCAAGTTCCAACCCCCCTGCTATAAGGCAGGAACACCTCCCACTAGACGAGGTTGCTCAAAGCCCCATCCAGCCTGGCCTTGAACAACACCAGGGAGGGGGCATCCACAGCCCCGCTGGACAACCTGCTCCTGGTTTATCTAAAGTTAAACAAATTGCGAGTGTAGCAGCTATTTGTTCTGCCAGGCTAGGATTCTGTTGCACTTATTATTGTGTAATGAAAATAAAACAAAAACCTGAGAACTTTTTTCACAAATAACTTGATAAAAATTTTTCTCTTGTCAACATAAGGCAAAGAGTAGGCTAAAACTGGCTGGTACTTATTTTGGATCAGATGCCATAGGGACCATGGAATGGCTAACTGACTGCACATAGAAAAAAAATTTACAGCCTGACGGTTTCTTTAAAAAGCTATTGTTATTTGGCATTACAGAAAATGCTGAGGATTTCTATATTTCAGCATCTAACTTTTGATAGGAGAAATTGTAAAAGGATCTAGTTGCCTTGTGTTTGTTGACAAATTTGGAATATCTCTAACTGTTGTTAAGCCATTTGAAGCTGAGAGTCACAGTCTCAGGATATATGCTTCCTGCCTGTTCACTTGGGAGACTAAGAAAGTTACCTTGCAGGTTAGACGGCAGTCTCAGTGGTTAGGTTTCTTTTCTGATCCCAAGGACAGTCAGGAGGAGCTACCAAAAGGAAGAATATCTAGTTGGTGTACGTACCTGGCAAAATTCTGCTACAGGGTGAATGGAGAAACCATTTTTATGCATGCTTATTTTGGAAAAGCATAAGGGAACAACATCAAAAGGACTTGAACTTGTATATAGTTTTAGGAGACTTGTGATGCCTTTAGAAAAATAATAGTAAGCCTAAGATATTGCTGCATCAGTTTGGCCACCATAAAACTAAAAGCAAGGACTAAAATACTGATATTTAGGCTCCTCACTACAGGAAAGATATTGAGGCACTGAAGCATGTCCAGAGAAGGGCAGTGAAGCTGAAAAGGATCTGAAGCACAAGTCTTATCAGGAGCAGCTGAGGAAACAGGGGTTGTTTAGTTTGATGAAGAGAAGGCTCAAGGGACACCTCTTTGGTCTCAACAGTGACCTGAGAAAGGAGGTCGTAGCAAGATGGGTGTTGGCCTCTTCTGCCAGGTAACAATGATAGGACATTAGGTAATGGCTTTGAGTTGCACCATGGGAGATTCACATTGGATGTTAGGATAAACTTCCACTCAGACAGAGTGATGAGGCTCTGAAACAGGCTGCTCAGAGAGGTGGGGGAGTCACCATCCCTGGAGGTTTTCAAGAACAGTGAAGACGTGACACTGAGAGACATGGTTAGTGGGCATGGTGGTGATGGGCTGATAGTTGAATTTAATGACCTCAGAGGTCTTTTCCAGCCTTAATGATTCCATGATTCCTTGCAGGGACTTTGAGCAGTTGTTCTAAGTTTTTTGCTTACTGGCTTACACTTCTTTTGGAACATCCATGTATCTGTGAGATAGTTATTGTCCTAGCTTTTGGCTCTCTGAAAATTGGATGGGATAGGTTGTCACCTTACAGCCTATCTCCATATTCATGGTATGGAGGTGAAGTGCTCCTGGGACAGCCCCAAGAACAGGTTGTGTTTGTGGTCTTACTTAGTCCTGGGGAATGAGCAATTTATCTCACACATTTTTATCCCACTCTATGTTTGGCTTCCTGCAGAGAGTCACTGCTGTCACTCTGTTTCAGAGCATCTTGGGCAAGAAACTCTTCCTACACATCCATCTGATTAAGGAAGGGGAAGAAATAGTGATTTAGTCCATATAATTTCTGGAAAGGAAATGCATCAAGAAGCAGAATCTTTCATGGGCTGCCTGCAACCCTTAGCTCAGCCTGCAGTGTTGATTGAGTCTAAGGATTCCACCTTGCTGGGGTTTATCAGGGAGAAATACCCTTTTTAAAGCACCTGCTGGTTAAAAAAAATTAAAAAATCAAAAACCTTTGAGTAGTGGTGCTTTAAAAGGCATTGACTTTTAAAGTATTACTCAGAGAGAAAGAAAAATATAGAATCACAGAACCAGAGAATGTGTTGGATTGGACGGGATATTGTAGACCATTCAGTTCCAACCCCCTGGTTGCCATCTACCAGATCAGTTGACCAGGACCCCATCCAACCTGGCCTTTAGTGCCTTCAGGAATGGGGCATCCAAAGCTTCTTTGGGAGACTTGTTCCAGTTCCTCACCACCCTCTGAGTAAGGAATTTATTCCTAACATCAAATCTAAGTCTTCCTTCTTTCAGTTTAAAACCATTACACCTTGTCCTATCACTATTCTCAAGTATTTCCATTTGTAGTTCTTGCTGTTTCTTGAAAGCAGTACAGCATCCCTAGTTACCAAACTAATGACTTGCATTGCTTAAAATGCAATATGAAAAACCCTAAGAAATGTTGTGACTGTGTTATTTGATTAGATAATTGGATTTTAAATACCATATTTTTATATACCATATTTATAAATACCAATGTTTAATGTTCCTTTTTTCTCACACATTTTAAAATAAAATCACTATGGAAAAGCATTCCTTTTTTGAACATTGGCTCAAGTAATTTATTCACAAGTAAATCTGAAGTCTGGAGTGATATCTGAACTCCAGACACTTTTGGCAGTTCTTTTGCTCCCCAGCCTGTTCCTCTGGTTCCCCACACGTTTGCCCCTCCCATAGCAGTCCTCTGACATCTCTTTGGTTTATTCAAGTGTACAGGACTTGGCTAGGATGGAGTTAATTTTCCTCATAGCATTCCCATATAGTGCTGTGTTTTGTATGTGTGGCTAGACAGCGTTGATAACACACCAATGTTTTGACTTTCTGATCAGTGCTTGCAGTGTCAAGGTTACCTCTCCAATTTGTTGCCCCCCAAAAATGCCTTTAGTCTGGTGTGGGTGTGGACAAGAAGCTGAGAGGAGACGCAGCCAGGACAACCAGCCCAAACTGATGAGAGGGGTGTTCCGTGCCATACGGTATCATTCTCAGAAAAGCTGAGAAAATGAGGGAGGATGCAGGGACATTCATGGCAACGGCATTTGTCTTCGTGAGTGACTGCTATGGGTACTGAGGCTTTCCTTCCAAGGAAGTGGCTGGACATCTGCCTTCGGATGGAAAGTATTGAATAAATCTACTCCCC